>JACXGK010000312.1:31268-57715 GCA_016801125.1 Novumbra hubbsi
AAGAGAGGGTGATTGAGGAAGAGAGGGTGACCGAGGATGAAGGGAGGAAGAGAGGGTGACCGAGGATGAAGGGAGGAAGAGAGGGTGACCGAGGAAGAGAGGATGAAGGGAGGAAGAGAGGGTGACCGAGGATGAAGGGAGGAAGAGCGGGGGAAAGAGATTGACCAGAGGCTAAGCTAAGTATCAGATTAAGCTTCTGGGTCGTCAGATGTAAAACAAACAGTAGTCCTTTTAGAAGAACTAATCCTGATTTAGTCTCCCATCCATGCACTTACTACTTACAAGTTTAGTCACAGTGGACATATTCAGTGTCTCAAACGGCCACCTGTCCCCTACAAAGTACACTACATCCTAAAATAAACAGACAATGTAGGCCAGGAGTAAAGTATGCACTGACTACTGTATATTGCAGTAGACAAGTGCCTTCTGAATGACACATGAATAGGGTGCCATTTAGAATACATACATATTATTGAAAGAAGAGGAAGCTCAGAGGAAAAGGTTGTAAAACCCAGTTCCTACTGGATGTGTGCCGGTTGGGTCATAGATCCGTTGCATGCGGGGGCAGAGTAGACATAACCTAAAACATCAACTTTGTTTATGTGTGGGATCTACAGTGTTCACACTATTCAGACATCGGTCTTTCCCGTTGGCTACCTGGGGCTGTGTATGCAGGCGTGCTTGTGCATCAGCGTGTTTGTGCATCAAGGTGTTTGTGCCAAGCGCGTGCTTGTGTGTCTGGTTTCAGGCGATCCACCTGCGTGGGACCCGTGGTCCCAGGACTGCTAAAAACACAACATTCATCTCAATTAGCAGCATGCATAATTTATGTCTGTCTGGAAGAGTATTTGTATTTACACTGGAATTAAAAGCCTCCGGTGTCAGCTATCGTATCTGAGGGAACAGAAGGGAGAAAGAGAGAGAAAGAGAGTGAGAGAGAAAGGGAATGCACAGAATGAGTCTATACCTTTCTGGAATGATTGCTCCGTGATGCTCTTCAGAAACATGCTGCATTAGAAGTGTTATTTTAATACTTAATACTTTCAACAATTGAATAGAAGAAAGAACTGAGCTCTGTATGCTTCCATTTGCCTTCGTCCAGTGAACAACGGCTATTTATCCTGTGATTTTCATATTATTGACAAGAATGATACTGGCTACAATTGGGTACCTACCTGGTGGATAATATGTTATTTACATGCTTGTACCGGATACTTTGTTCCCTTGCATCAAATTCTGCACTGTAAAGGTGAAGACAGACTCCCTACATAGTGCACTTATTTTACCAGAGCCCATAAGATACATATCAATAGGTTTTGACGGTATGTTTTGAGTGTTTCCAAAGGTTTCGAGTGTGATCACAATGGCACAGTAATCAGCTTGGCGTTTAACACCGTGGCATGGGAGGAAAGAAGAGGTGGGGAGAGAGGAGGGAGGGGAGGAGGAGAAAGGTAGATGGGATGGGGGGGTAAGCTTGATTATGATAGACTGCTGTCCCACACGCTGTCAGGGACTTTCTCAAAGGGACTGACGGAGAGACTGATCTGCGCTGGAGAAGCTGGAGAAGCATCAGCCTGCAACGGCCACCGAGGTACCGTAGTAACAAAATCACCATCCTTCTGATCACATCTCTGCCTCTGACTGGTTCCTTTTAAACTAAAAATGAAGTTCTTGGGGGGGGGGGCGGACATTCGTCGCTTTGCAGTGTTCTATGATGTGTGATATGCTGAAGTTTTTTGTCGATTCTCATTTATTATTTTTGCTCGGAAGTTGTATTGACGCTTTCAGATAAGTACATCATTAACATTTTTCTTCCTGTCTTTTCTATATGATTAGCTATACAGCTATAGTTATACAGGATGATTCAATGTTTTATTCTCTATGTTGGTACTTCTGCATTGTTGAATGCCATCAACAATGATGATTCAATTGTATTGATCACCGTGCAAATGTATCAGTTGCTTAGGATGATTTTGTATTTCTATCGCCCAAATGTTTTTTATTTATTTAAAAAAGGACAGAAAATAAAGTACAAGTCTACTGTTAATTTAATTTGTTATCCAGTTAATGAATGAAGAACAGATGTATTCATCATTAAGACCTTACCTAAGGATGAACTTCTTGTTTCACAGACGTTCATGAATCTGTCTTCTGTGTGGCAATAATCTTGATGATGATGGTATTTTCCAGATGCAGTGTAACTGTAGATCCTCTATAGGATCTTTCCCATCACCATATTGGAGCCGAAGTAAGGGTCCTACTTTGGATAGTCACAAAAACATGACACTGTTTTCCTATTAACTAATTATATACCATAGGCACATTTTTTACAATGTATTTAATATCATTTAGAATTTAGGTTTGTGTGGTCTATTTAGGTGACCATTTCTGTATGACGTGCTATATGTAAATCTCATGCAATTTCTGGATTCCTCGCCTCCTCGCCTTGCTTCGTCTTTCAAAGTTCTAGTTGACCAATGTCCTTGGGGGTGTCCTTCATCTTCTCTTCCAATCCGGTTTAATACGGCGGGGAGGGAGGAGGCAAGTAACGGGGGGAAAAAAAACAAGGCAGAGCCTCTATTTACACTGACCTGTGTCCTCCTTTCTCCTATCCTGTCTACTCCTGTCTTGTCCCCTGCTGTTTTATCTCCTCCTGTCTTGCTTACTCCTGTCCTGTCTCTTCCTGTCCTATCTCCTATTCTGTCCCCTTCTATCTTGTTTCCTGTCTCCTCCTGTCCTGCTAGCAGTGCTGTTCCCTGATTGGGCGTACAAGCCGGCTTGGTCCCCTGGATCCAGACAGGTTCAGCTATGGCACTTCCTGTTGGAACTTCTGGGGCGGGGAGAGAGTGGGGCAATTGGATGGGGGGGAGAGTGGGGGGAGTTTGTCATCCGAGACCCTGAAAGGCTGGCGAGGCTGTGGGGAGAGAGGAAGGGCAAACCCCACATGAACTATGACAAGCTGAGCAGGGCGCTGAGGTGGGTTGGCACCATGCGCCACTTTACACATAACAGTAATGTGCCACCTTACACATAACAGTAATGTGCCACTTTACACATAACAATAATGCTCCACTTTACACATAACAGTAATGTGCCACTTTACACATAACAGTAATGCCACACCTTACACATAACAGTAATGTGCCACTTTACACATAACAATAATGCGCCACTTTACACATAACAGTAATGTGCCACTTTACACATAACAATAATGCGCCACATTACACATAACAATAATGTGCCACTTTACACATAACAGTAATGCGACACTTTACACATAACAATAATGCGCCACATTACACATAACAGTAATGTGCCACTTTACACATAACAATAATGTGCCACTTTACACATAACAGTAATGTGCCACTTTACACATAACAGTAATGCGCCACTTTACACATAACAATAATGCGCCACTTTACACATAACAGTAATGCGCCACTTTACACATAACAATAATGCGCCACTTTACACATAACAGTAATGCCACACCTTACACATAACAGTAATGTGCCACTTTACACATAACAATAATGTGCCACTTTACACATAACAGTAATGCCCCACTTTACACATAACAATAATGCCCCACTTTACAAATAACAGTAATGTGCCACTTTACACATAACAATAATGCGCCACTTTACACATAACAGTAATGCGCCACTTTACACATAACAATAATGCGCCACTTTACACATAACAGTAATGCCACACCTTACACATAACAGTAATGTGCCACTTTACACATAACAATAATGTGCCAAAGTAAACATTACAGTAATGATGAGCGTGTCATGGAGGATGTTGAGTGACTGCAATGCCAGAAACGCACTATGACACACCAGTCATGCATCCAGACACACGCCAGCACGCACATCTAGGCTCTCGCTGTAATATACTTGTACCGCAGCAGCCTAGATTCACCATCCTGATCTTGCAGGCTTAGTAAAGGTGTTCATGTTGCTAACAGGTACTATTACAACAAGAGGATCCTCCATAAGACCAAAGGAAAGAGATTCACCTACAAGTTCAACTTCAGTAAACTGATCCTGGTCAACTACCCCGGGCATTCTCCATGTCACCAGGTGTGTGTACTCTCTGTTCCTCTCAAAGAGGTGTCCCAAACACCAGCACCATGTTACCTATGAATAGCTATGAACCCTGATAAAGTCTAATGCACTTTCTAAGAAACAAAGGATGATTGTAGGACACCAACAAATAGTATGCCTGCATCTCATAAGCAATGTTACCTCATCCAACATGAAGATATAATGTTATACACCTTTTTTAATGTCCTAAACTGTTGATTTGTTCTTCCCAGCTTGTCCAGACTGCCCCTCTTCCCTTCCCTGTCCTGTCGTCAGATGGCGGGGTGACACGGGTCCCACTTTGTGGAGGAGAGGCCATAATCAACAGAGGTAAGAGGCCATCCCTCCCAAACAACACTTTCTTAATCACTAATCATTCCTGCTCGTTTTTGCTTATAATCATTTAATCATCACTCGTTTGTGTTTCTCCGGATTGACAGCTCTCCAGTCGGTCACACATCCTATACCGCTGCCCTTCCTCCTCCCTAAGCCCCTCCCCTTCCCACATTCCCACCCTGTTCAGGGGCACTTCCCCTTCCTCCCTGTGCCCTCTTCCCCCGGGACTCCTTACTCTAATCTGAGGGAGCTCTCGGCAGGTGGCTGGGCAAGCAGGAGTGGTAATGAATGGGGTTTGAACATTATCCCCAGCACCACAGCCCTCTGTGTGGGACGAGGAGGAAGAGAGACTGGGGACAAAGGAGGAGACGGACCAGTGGGAACTGATCATGCTGAGTAGAGTTGGATAAAGTTGTGGGTGAAAAGGCAGGGGTTTGATTTTCCTTCGGTTTACATTATAATATGTCTGTAGGTTTTCTTCTGTTCAGAATAGATCAGAACTGTTATTATTGGATATTTCTGTACATAATATTACTCCTCACAAATTGATTAGGAATATTTCTGTGTTTTCTGTCCTTTGTGTCATAGAAGAGTGCTAAGGGAAGATACAGGCGATAGTGAAGTCTACACAACACATATTTTGTCTTTACATTTTGCTCTCCTAAAATGTCCTCTTTAAATGGATTACAGTTATGTCCTTCCCTACAGCAGTGCATAACTTATGCAACATTTTCAGAGCAAAATAAATAAATCTAGACAATTTGAGGGTGTATTCGTTTTACACTACTTAGAGTTGTTATTTGTGGGAATGTTGAATCCCAATTCAGCTGAATAATATTTTAACAATACTAAGGCGTGCCACATCAAACATGCTCTAGCTCAGTCTATTTGACTGTGAATCATGGACAGACATCTAGCTCAGTCTATTTGACTGTGAATCATGGACAGACATCTAGCTCAGTCTATTTGATTGTGAATCATGGACAGACATCTAGCTCAGTCTATTTGATTGTGAATCATGGACAGACATCTAGCTCAGTCTATTTGATTGTGAATCATGGACAGACATCTAGCTCAGTCAATTTGGTTGTGAATCATGGACAGCATGATTCAAGAATACGTTTATGTTGATTTAGGCAAAAAAGGAGTCTGAAGCAATAACAGAAATTTAACTTATCTTGGAAACGGTTCTGGTGTGTTTTGGGCATTTACACTTCTGCAATTGCATACAACTGACTCAGAATTGTAATTTGATATGTGAAGTAGAGCTTTAGGGGATAAGTTTAATTAAATCTCTTTTCAGATAATTTGTTTAGTCCGCACATTTCTGAAGTGTTTTTCAGGCTTTTGCTCTCTACTGTATGTATGATGAACGGTATGAACAATGCACTTTCTATGTTTATGATAATAAAATATTTCTGTTGTTATTCTGTTTGCTGCACGTTTTTATGTACAGGAGAGGGGGTTGGTTCAGCATGTGCTATTGGCATGTAGACAGGGTGTAGTATGAACTAGTGGGTTAGGTATCGTTTTTGTTGTGTCAGGTTAGTAAATTGGTTAATTGTGGGTAAAATAACAATAGCTATAGATCAGCTACAAAACATCGCACTCTGGGCCACAGTAATATATCCACAGTAACGCATATTGCGTGCCAACCGTCAACTTAATACCATAGAAGAAGGAGATATTACTCCACTCCCGCAGGCGGCGGTAGCAACGCCGCATTTGGCTCAACATAACATAAAAATACATTTCAAGTCACTTTGGCGCCGAATGTTTCGATAGCTTTTCTGCGCGGGTAATTAACCAATGCACGAAGTTTATTTTTACTTTGTTGCCTGGGAATTAAAAATAAAATTCAACTGACACTGAAGGAAATCTACACGACAGTATGCAGCGAAGCATAGCGTAAGTCACCATTAATTCGTCAGTGTAAACGACGTTAGCTAGTTATCTAATGTTGATTCTAGTTAGCACTGTTTTGTGCGAACTGAAGTAGTTCAACAACCAGTTAGCCAGTGTAGACAATTAACTAGAAAAATGAATTGCCATAAGGCGTTTAACAACAAGAAAACGGTTGGCAGTTTTGTAGTTAGCGTGTATTTTTCTACATTTCTAGCCAGTTAGCAAATATGTGTACTACGCACTTCATTGGGGTGTCTGTTCGTTTTGTTATTACTAATAAGAATATTGAACGTTGCAAATTCAACTGTAGTGTATATTAGCCTCTACGCGGGGAATGTTGTTCACTACAAAGGCAAAAAATAGCTGTTTAGTCAGATCTTTTAATTTTTCCTTGTTAGATTTCTAACGTTACATTCATCCTTTCCTCAAAGGTCTTTCTTTCAGCCCAAAACTGGCAAAGGAAACGAGCGTAAAAAGACCAACGGTCCAGTGAAGGAGAAACCAGAGTAAGTGTTAAAGGCCTGGGGTGATGGAGACAGTGTGTGTCTAACTAATAAACAGTACGTGGGTGTTTCCCAATTAACTTTCTATTTCCTACCTTGTTGAGACCAAATAATTCTGGAAGTGGTGTTTTAGGGCCAGTAGATTGCATCACATCCTGAAGCCCTATGACAGTGTGGCTGTCTTTCAGATTGGATGAAAAAAAAAGATTGGTTGTTACAGTAATGTTGAAATATTTATTTGGCCAATGTAGAATTATTTTCTGAAATCAAGCAGCTTTATTGTTTGTATAGTTTTTAGTTATATGTTGTAAAAAGGGCTGTATAAATAAATTTGATTGATTTGATTATACGATCCAGATCGCTAAAATGGACCGTAAATGGTATGGGAAGGCTTGTCTAGAACAGATCGGTCCATCTTTGTCATCGAAACAAGCGTGTGTTATTTATATATATATAATAATAATATATATACATTGGTGTACTTTTGAGAAATAAAAAAAAAAATGTATATATATATATATATTTTTTTTTTTTAGTTTAAAGTTCTCAAAGTACACCAGTTTAATATTCTTGTAAAGCGTGTGTCTATGCTTTCTTCTAGGGCCTGCCTACTTGGGCTTGACACTGAGACTGCTCTTCTAGGTTGCTTTCCTCACTCCAGGTTTAAACAGTTACTTTTAGGGAGATGCCTCACAGGAGTCTCCTCAACCTGCACTGGTTTTATTGCCTGTACTTTCTCAATTGGCAGCACGTTGCATTTCTACTGACGTTTGCTTAGCAACAAATTGATGCAAAATGACAACCTGCACGTGATTGGTCAACATTCTGCTGGGTGTAAGCGTTATATGTTTTTGAACCGGTTTTAAATCTCTTCCGGTATATATCTTTCCGGTCATAAGTGGTGCATTGTTAAACGAATAGGGTTGCTTTGAGTTGCCCTTGCTTTGATGACATTTGGCATAGCAAAAGTAAAGTAAAGCAAAGATAATGGTCTGATGTATGATAACTTTTATTTTCTGACTAGACTTTTTTTTTTCTTTCTGTCTCTGTAAGACCTGTGAAAAGTCCTCTGAAAGTGCAGAATGGAGTCCACATTGAGTCTGATTCCCCCGTGAAGAAGTTAAGTAAACGCAGTCGTCAGATCCTGGAAAGTGATGACGACGACCCCCCAGCTGTGGAAGAACAGTCAGTCAAACAGGAAACAGAGGTCAAGCCCGTCAAGCCAAAAAAAGATAAGGTAAAGATTACGTGAGGTTTTATTCATCTTTACTTCAAATTGTAATTGTTTTTTTCACACCCTTCACCGGGTCTTAATTCACTAAGCATCTTAGAGTACTGGTCTCATCTTGAACACTTAAAGCCACTATTGTTTACCTGTAGTGTATCATGGGATGTGCCAGGCGATTTAAAAATGCAAACCACAAATGGACAAGCCATGCAACATTTGCTGTGGGCACTTAATCAGCAGTTCTTACTGCGCATCTCTTGTTTCTGGCAACATTCAGATGATATCCTGTGTAGTAACCATAGTAACATGCCGGTCCATGTTGTCCTAGCAATTAGAATCTCTAGGGTAACTGACTTTAAGACCCTGCTACATAAGGCAGCTGGTCTCTGCAGTTAAAGACACGAGGCACAAGGTGTGTTTAGATGGGAATAAGATACAAGCTATTTCCCTGACAGGGTGAAGAATCAAAGGCACCCCTAGTATCCACCCCCATGTCCCCTGTGGCTGCCCCAGCCACCCCCGTCGCTACAGCTACACCGGTGACCCCAGCGGCTTCAGGAACGCCAGACACCCCCACATCCATCTCACCATCAGGAATACCCAAACGCCGAACCGGTCAGGCTCCAGCTTAACTTGTTAACGCCCGTGAAACCCTGTTCATCCGTTTTAGTCTAATATGGCGATTTCCACACATTTTAGGAATGTATGAAAATGTATGTGGTCTTATTGGCTGCAGATGTGTGCTCGTTATTAATTGATTTCTGAAAGAAATAATAAAAAAGAGTTGATCAGAGGTTTGGAAAGAAGCGCTCTCCAGCAGGTACGGTTCCTGTTCTTACAGAAAACACGAGGGACGCCTGGATTTAATCTGTGAACTGGTATTTGTCACCTCAAGATCTGTACCGTTTCAGACAGTTTTCACTGATGTTTGGTTCAGATGCAAGGACCTAAAACCCTCATGAGTCCCCTCTACCTGTTGGCATGGTAATGCATTTCCATATGTTTTCTGTCTCCTCTGTAGCCAGGAAGCAGTTCCCAAAGAGGAAGCTGGACAGCCGGAGTGGCAGTGAGAATGATCAGGAGGAGGAGGCAAAGGAGAGACCGGGCCAGGAGAATAAAAGGGCGAGGGTTGACCAAAAACACGACATCGCAGGTAATGTTCATGTTCCTGCCTTGTAAGTGTCTGTCTCGTGAACTCTTTGGCTTATTGTATTCACGTGTTTTGCTCTTTCTGTCGGTAGAGAAGGCAGAGGAAGTGATGGAGATAGGAGAGGAGGAGAAACGTTTGGATGGTCTTGAGGGGAAGCCCAACAAACCCAAGCAGGAAGAGAAGGGCCAAGAGAAGAACAAAGATGAGGAGAAAGCAGTGGATGTGAAGGAAAGTGAGGATTCAGGGGAGAATGGAAAGAAGTTAAAAGAAGAAAAAAGAGAAAGTCCTAAAGCTCAGAAGCTGAAAGAAAAAAGTCCCAAAAATGTAAAGGCAAAAGACAAAAGTCAAAAGAAGGCAGTTAAGGAGAAGGAAATAAGTCCTAAAAACAAAAAGCAGCCAATGAATGCAGAAAACAGACCAAAGGAAGAGAGCGTGTCAGAAAGCCCCCAAGCCAAGAAAGCCCCCATCAGTAGTTTCTTTGGTGAGATTTTCCCCCACATCCTTGCAAGGAAATGTCTCCATGAATACGTTTGCCTTCTGGATTTTGTTTACAGCAAACCTGAAGGAGTATATTGTGTGTTCCAAATGTACCTCTGTTCCTTCTGTAGTGCACTACAGTGGCTCCGTCCTGTTGGTGTCATGTCTAACTAACTTGTTTTTGGATGTTTTGAAGAAATCTGAAAGTACTTAAGCATAAACAGCCTTATAAACTGCCGGCATGGCAGTTGTTCAAATAAATGTAAAATCTTTTGTTCTTCAAGTTGAAGTGTTAATATTAGTTTCTTCTGAAATCTAGCTCCCAGAAAAGCAGCTATTAAGGTGGAGAAAGCTGAGGGGAAGATCGAGGGAGACAAGGGGAAGATCGAGGGAGACAAGGGGAAGATCGAGGGAGACAAGGAGAAGATCGAGGGAGACAAGGAGAAGATCGAGGGAGACAAGGAGAAGATCGAGGGAGACAAGGAGAAGATCGAGGGAGACAAGGAGAAGATCGAGGGAGACAAGGAGACGCTCGAGGGAGACAAGGAGAAGAAGAGGGTGGAGAAGGAAAAGGACAAGGTGACCAGTACCACTGAGGACATGAAGAAACAGAAGGGGTAAGAGCCTGATCCTCCCCCCTCATTACTGGTGCACGTGTTGGAGGAGGAGCAGAGAGTCGGGCCGGTTGCCATCTCTACCTGTACATATGCAACGGTTTCTGTATGTGTATGTTTCTGGGGGTTGCCTACGGTGAAACAGTGCCACAATGTATTAATGGGAGTGGTCTCTTTCCTCAGTGACCAGTCTCAGTTTGACCCAACCAGACCCAGCTACCACCCAGTGGACCATGCCTGCTGGAGGCGGGGACAGAGGTGGGTTCAACCTACAGTCACAAGACCACACCCATCTATTATATCTCAACCAATGTTAACTCGCACTGACCCAAACCAAAAGACCCTGTCGGTCTTTGTTCCAATAAAATGTTTTTATTTGTTTCGTGAGTGTTCATTTATGAGGTTTGACTTTATAAAAACATACAAACGTCTTAGTGCCTAACACACTTTTTTTGTTTTTTTTTGCAGGGTCCCGTATTTGGCTGTTGCACGCACTTTTGAAAAGATAGAGGAAGATTCTGGCAGGTGAGACCTTTTTATATACCTCCCCAGTTACTTTTTATTTTTACTTTCACATGTGTACCAAATGCAAACCCTTTGTCTCTTCTAGGTTGAGGAACATTGAAACTTTGTCAAATCTTCTCCGTTCTGTGATCGCGCTTTCTCCAGGTACGGTAGTTATTTAGTTCTGTAGTTATTTTCAAATGTGTTTGCATGTGGAACATCTATTACCCCTTGGGAAAGATGTAATATAAAATGATCCTTGGTGTGTGGGTCCCAAATGGAATCCTGTTTCCTCTATAATGTGTGTAGTGGTGACACCCCCTTGTGGGAAGCAGTGCACTTAAGGAACATGCTGCCATTTGGGACTGAGGTGAAGTGTAGGTAAATGGTTGATGTCTGCGCTGAGCTTGATTTTTCTTGCTGTCTTTCCCCAGAGGACTTGCTCTGCTGTGTCTACCTGTGTCTCAATCAGCTGGGGCCTGCCTACTTGGGCTTGGAGCTGGGAGTTGGTGAGACTGTGCTGATGAAAGCGGTTGCCCAAGCAACTGGTAAGAGATCTGCTTGAATGCTTTGTTATTCGTTAATTGTCGTCCTTTGTCCTTTATGAATTTTCTTATTTGCTTTGGGCTTGGAACTCCATCTTATGGCCTTTGTTATTGTTGTTGCCAGGGCGACAGTTAGACAAAATCAAGGCGGAGGCCGCGGAGAAGGGTGACTTGGGGTTGGTGGCTGAGAGTTCCCGTAGCAACCAAAGAATTATGTTCCAGCCTGCCAGTCTGACGGCGGTGGGCGTTTTCAACAAACTGAAAGACATTGGAAACATGAGTGGGAACTCAGTGAGTGTTGTTTGTGTCTACACTCACCGGCCCGTTTAATACCCTGTTCATGAATATAACCAACGTACATGGTCCTGGCTGACTGCACATCGTATGCAGTCTGGTACAGACATGTAGTTCCTGCTGGGTGGAATGCTGGAATGGGAATAACAGGAGAACTAAGCCACTTTGAGCTACCCCTGGTTGCCTGTGCCAGCCGTATTGGTTTCAGAAACTCGTGAAACAGATGCTCTTTTTGAAATGTTTGCCACTGATCGACACCAAGTCCCTAAACGCTGTCTTGGGTGTGGCACTGTGCCAGACCAGGAAGGACTTAACCCCCAGGAATGTAGTCTTTTAGATTTGGGAAGACCACAGAATGCCTCAATCCCACTGGGTCAAATGTGAATACACACAACAACTTTGAGCTTGACTGGCAGAATGGGGAAGGTTTTTGAAATTAAACCCAATGTGAATACTTTTGTTCGGTACACATTCTGACGTACTCGTGTTTTTTAGCTCTCAAAGCTCAATCCTTCTGGCCAATTATGTTTTATACAGATCTCCCTGACCTAGAAATCTCCCTAACATGATACAAACCACCTAAAGTTCCCCCGAGTGAAATGCCCTTCTAACATTCTGAACAGCGTTTTGATTAATTCACTGATGTGAAATCCGCATGCATTTCCATCTGTCCCGGCAATAAGATGATGAGTACATTTTTAATCAATCTACAATTTAAAAAGCATGAATTCTCTTCGCCACTTACATTTAGCGCTCGCGTCCTATCGTGTATATTCTTACTGATTCTCTTCCCCCCCACACTCACTCTAAATCAATGTGCCTGTTCTCTTCCTCTCTGCAGGCCATGAATAAGAAGATCGACATCATCAAAGGGCTCTTTGTAGCCTGCCGCTGTTCTGAGGCCAGATACATTGTCAGGTAATGTGCCTTCACTTTACCACGGGTCCAACGCACGCCTCTCCAAAATGGCACACTTCCGGAAGTAGTGCACTGTGTTGGGCTGGAGCCATGGTGGCTAACAGTAGTTCACTTCAAAGGGATTAGGGTGCAGCTTGCAATGTGCTTTACACCTATCTGCACTCACTGAGCACACTGACATATTTTCAATTTTCCTTTGATTGATTTTTGGTTCCTAGCACGCACTTTGATTTGTTTTAGTGAAGAGGATGCAGTTGAGCACGTTTTCCCATTCACAAGCAGGCGCTGGTTGTTACGGTAACAGGGTAAGATAATATAGTATTTATATTGGATGGTTATTTTATTGATTGGCTGGTCGACAGGTCTCTGGCTGGGAAGCTGAGGATTGGCTTGGCTGAGCAAAGTGTACTGGCCGCCCTGAGTCAAGCGGTGTGCCTGACTCCTCCGGGACAAGGTTTTTACAATGTTCTCACAAATTTATCAACATTTACACATTGCCCTGAACATCAAAATTCACACATTACCGCCAACTTAACACCGATGTATGTAGTTGCGTCATTTCTTAAGATTTTGCTATCACAATGTTTTACCCCGTTCTCTCAATTCTGTCACGTGATCAACACTCGAAAGTGTTTTCACAGTCTAACTGACACCTCTTATGTCAGGGTCCTCCTTTAATCTGACTAAGATTCTTGTGTATTTCCAGAATTCCCTCCGGTGGTAATCGACGCAGGAAAAGGAATGAGTGCAGAAAAACAGAAAGCCTGGATCGAGGAGAAAAGCCTAATACTAAAACAGACCTACTGGTATTGTACACTGGTCATCTTGGGAACAGCTAAACGCTGTTTTACTGTCGTGCTAAATGACCGCCGTTTTGTATCTGTCATGTATGTGGAATATGTTTAAGCTCATGGAGTTGTTCATCCCCGTGATCTCAATGACCGTGGCCACGCCTTGTTACCTGTATTAGAGCTTTCTACATGTTCTGAGCCGAGTCCGGGGTACTAGCACCTGCTCTATCAAGTGCACTACTTTGGGGCCGAGTTGTTCCCTCAATTGGCAGACTTACTGTTGTTATTCTGTCCCCTTTAGTGAGATGCCCAGCTATGATGTCATCATCCCAGTGCTGCTGAAGGAAGGCATCGACGAACTGCCCAGCCACTGCAAGCTCACTCCAGGTAGCGGCACCGCTGACTCTAGGGTGTGGTGGCTGGGGGTGGTGGGCTGTGTTGATTGTGACTTGGGGTCCCCCTTTCAGGTGTCCCTCTGAGGCCCATGTTGGCTCACCCCACTAAAGGTGTCGGAGAGGTGATGAAGAGGTTTGACGAGGCCGCCTTCACCTGCGAGTACAAGTATGATGGCGAAAGAGCCCAGGTGTGTGGTTTCTCATATGCCCACCGATAGGAACGATTCTAACTAACCGTGTGTCGTGTCTTACGTATCTGAATCGTTTTTCTATTATAGCCTCTAACTGCCTTCCTTAGAATGACAGTTCACCCGAAGGTTTAGAACGAGTCTAGAGTCTAAATTTTTTGGTGTTCATCGTTTGGGATTTTATATTCATAGGTCTTCTGTTCGCTCAGAATGACAATGTGGCCTTATCCTAACAAACAAGCATACGTACTGGCAAAAAAACATTCAGTGGCACAGAAAGACGGGGATAATCTTCTAGAGAAGTACTTGATAAGAGGGATTCACGTACTCCCAGTGCAGCCAATTTAAAAAATAATAATAGTAATTCTGCTGTTCCTGAATGTGTTGTGGTGCAAAGACATTAAGAGCTCCCGTGCAAATATTACATCTTTTTTATGTAAATCCCTGGACATTTATCTGTTGTTACTGGCCCCTCCCCGTTCAGGGGTTGGAGTGCTGTGACGTTGGTTCTCCTTCATTTCTCTCCTCTCCCCATCTCTTTCTCAAAGCCCATTGGAGCAGAACATCTAAGGATTCTCCCCTAGATCTAAGGGTGGATCTTCTCCAATGCGTTTTGAAGAGGAGGCTGGAAAGAGATGCTTGTTGAAGGAATTCAGAGGAGTCAGTAAAAAACAAAACAATGGAAATTCACTTGATTTACCCAGCAGTGTGACGTCTCCTTATTCTCTGGGCCATTAAACTGCGGTGTGACTCTTCACTGCCACCAGGAGGAGCTCTAACATGCTGTTTTTAGAGGAGCAGCATTTAACTTTACCCGAGTCTGTCTCTGCTCTACAATCGATAGGAAACACAGACCTTGTTAATGTTTTTTTTGTTTTGTTTTGTAGATCCATATCTTAGAGAACGGAGAAGTTCGTATTTTCAGTCGCAACCAGGAGGACAATACCACCAAATATCCCGATATAATCTCTCGCATTCCCACGGTAATAATAACCCTCTGAACACTAGCACTCCCGCATGTATCCCAAATGTCACCCTTGTTACTATGGTGCACTACATTAGACAGGAGCCATGGTCTAAAGTGCACTGTGTAAATGATAGGGTGGCCTTTGGGATTCCCCCTGAGACAGCATCTCAGCCCCTTCATCATGTTCATATGCACACTAGTACACGCACCCTGCATCAATAATGAACCTACCTTCCTCAGGTTAAGAGGGAGTCTGTGGTGTCCTGTGTGTTGGATGCTGAGGCGGTGGCTTGGGACCGAGAGAAGAAACAGATCCAGCCGTTCCAGGTGCTCACCACGCGGAAGAGGAAGGTGAGGGGTCACACTGGGTATCCGTGGTTTCCATAATGTTTTCCAACTTGATGGGAGTTGCCCAGGTAACTGTGATGACAAGTTGTCTACTGGTAGTAGAACATGTTCCTATGGTCCATATTGAACTGCTGGGTGTCTCTTAGTCTTGTCCTGAAGCGGTCCATTTTGGTTTGCCTGTTACCCCCCTCCCCCCATCGTAGGGCTTGTTGTTACCTCCAACCAAAATGACTTGATTTTGCAGGATGTGGATGCAGCTGATATCAAGGTCCAAGTGTGTGTGTATGCCTTTGACCTGCTCTATCTCAACGGAGAGGTGAGTTGCTGATATGGAATTGGTTTTTAATCTATTTGTTTTTCCAGGTTTCCTTACACCTGAGTGTTTTTGCTTTGAAAGCCACACTTTAAATAGAAAAACAACCAGATTGAATATTCTAATTCCACAAAAATGCCGTAACCATGTCAGGACTCATTTTTATTTTTGGGAGAAGAAATCACACTATCCTGCTTTTGTAGCACCTCTAAATCTAGCTTATCCCTTTTCAGTTCTGCGTTTTTGTCTTCATAGCTTAGTCAGAGTTGAAGTTATCAGCTAGTTTTAAAATGAGCCTATTTAATTAAAAAAGGAATTAAAGGTGAAGTTATCAGTGACATTAAATGTTTGTGCACATTAGTCTAAGTAACTGCCTGGCAGTGCAGCTGCATCATTGTGGTCTGGGGTTAGAATCCCGTGTGTGATGTACCAACTGGGCATGAGGGTCAAACGGAGGGCAGTGCCAATTGCTGTGGCATTAGAGCAGTCATGCCCAGGCATTATTCCAAATTGAACGTCGGGAAGAACTGCCACTTCTAAAAGTTCCATGCCGTAAAGAACTGGAAATGCAATTTGGATTTCCAAAACCGAACATGCCATGCTTTCCCCAGATATCAACCCACTTGATAACAACCAGATGTTCCGTTTTTCAAGTGAACCTGTGATGTGACTTTCTCTGTGGATGTCCACTACAGTACACAGTGTCCTGCATTGGGTGTGCAGCGCAGGAGAGCACCTGTGGTCTATTATGGGTGAGGGTTTGGGGGTTTGTTTGGACACCGCCGGTACAGAGGTGATGTGGTCTGTTTCAGTCCCTGGTAAAGCAGACCCTGTCCCGGCGCAGAGCCCTGCTGAAGGACAGCTTTCAAGAGAAGGAGGGAGAGTTTGTGTTTGCCCGCGCCATCGACTCCAACGACACGGACACCATCGCCGAGTTCCTGGAGCAATCTGTTCGAGGTGCGTTGTTGTGTTTCCATGCCAGGCGTGTGCGTGTGCGTGTGTGTGTGATCAATCAGGTCTTGTGATTTCTCTCAAGTTGTTTATACATTTCTTTGGGCCGTTTCCTAATTTGCACCCTATTTTCCACGTAGTGTACTATAGACTACAGCTCTGCTGGTGCTTTCAAATGGACGCCTCTTGCTTTCAGAACTTTAGCTTCCATGACAAACTGTTATTTTCATGACATGAGCAGTGAATTGCCATGGAACCACAGTGTAGAGTCATGAGTCACAATACATTCCAGATTCCTACCCTGGTGAGTTCTTCTTGTTCCGAGTGTTTCCCTGGGATTTTCTAGGCGGACTGTCTGTTGCTTTCTCTTGATCACCCTGCTGCATGGGTTTGAACCTTGCTGGCTTCTCTCTCTCCTCTGTAAAATATGCTGGACTGCCCCACCACAGAAAAAACCCCAACAACAATATGAAAACAATTTACTACTACTTAATATTTTTGTTGTCCGACTGACACTGGACTCCCTCCCTCTGCTACTGAGGCATCTAAGTTCAGTACTTATTGGGAGCCCCAGTAGCACCCGGTGTTTGCCCAGGGCAAGTGTAGTGCACTGTATAGGGCAGAAGGCTTCATTTGGAGCACACTTCTTATTATGTCTTGTGTGATTTGTGAATAATAATCAGACTCCTGTGAGGGGCTTATGGTGAAGACTCTGGAGAAAGACGCCACTTATGAAATTGCCAAGCGCTCTCATAACTGGCTGAAGGTACGTCTCCCCCCCCCACACACACACACACACTCACACACAATGTTCATAATGACATGCTTATGGGTGTCTTACCAGCTGAAGAAGGATTATCTAGATGGGGTCGGGGACACGATGGACCTGTGTGTGATCGGAGCGTATCTGGGAAAGGGCAAGAGAACTGGAACGTACGGAGGCTTCCTACTCGCCTGCTACGATGAGGATAACGAAGAGTTCCAGTCAGTCTGCAAGGTCTGTATGCGTGTGTGCCTCTGTCTCTGTCTGTGCGTGCCTCTTTCTGTGTCTGTCTGTCGGTGCGTGCCTCTTTCTCTGTCTGTCTGTCGGTGCGTGCCTCAGTCTGTCTGTCAGTGCGTGCCTCTTTCTGTGTCTGTCTGTCGGTGCGTGCCTCAGTCTGTCTGTCAGTGCGTGCCTCTTTCTGTGTCTGTCTGTCGGTGCGTGCCTTTTTCTCTGTCTGTCTGTCTGTCTGTCTGTCGGTGCGTGTGTGTTTGACTTTGACATTGTCATGGTGTGTGCGTCAGTGTGTGCCTGTGTACCTGCCTGCGAGGTAACTTTTTGTCGCTCTGTCTCAGTTGGTTTATCTCTCTGAAAGGTAACACAGTGCCTCAGGCCAAAGAGGATAAAGGCATTTTGCACTGGGAATTCTGTGTGTTAGGTGGGGGGGGGGCTGCCTGTGAAAGGTCTCTGGCTCACCACAGGGACCGTTTCTGTGAGGGTCCTTTTGTCTTTGCAGATTGGGACTGGTTTCAAGGATGAGGATTTGGAGCAACATTACAAATTCTTCAAGGTAACCGACAGTTGACCGCGGTTGTGTGGCACGTTAGCGCCTCCCAGCCAGACCTCCACTAACTCCTGTTTCCCCAGGACCACATTCTGCCCAGGCCCCGTGCTTATTACCGCGTGGACAACTCCTCAGATCCGGATATCTGGCTGGATGCCGTGCAGGTATGGGAGGTGAAGTGTGCTGACCTGTCACTTTCACCCATCTACAAGGCTGGCATGGGATTGGTAAGTAAAGCCTGTCTTTGCATGTAAGCTGATTCGTGATAACATTCGGATTTAAGAACTCCTGAATGGCATCTCGTTTGCTTTGTAGTGCACTGTGTTTGTTCGTGTCTCACAAAATGAAGTGCACTAAATAGGGAAATGGGTATCATTTGTAAGTACAAACAATTTGGAAGATGTACAGTCCGGATTGTGCAGTTGTAGGGCTCGCAGAGAATCAGTTTACCTTTCAAATCTAAAAGGCATTGTTAAAGGAGCCATCTTAAGTGTTTCCATTGTACCCCATTTAAAAAACAAAAAAGGTGTTCTTTGAAATTGAGTAATTCACAAATGTTTTGTTTCTCTTGGCGTATACAGAATGTTTTGGTTTAGGGGTTGTAATGTCCTTTCAATAGTGGCTCCATGGTGTTTGGCTTTGGCCAACCCCTTAACTTACCCTTAGTGCTTTTGGTAGAGTAAAATGATGATGGAAAAGCTGTCCTGCACCCACAGTTTATAGCTGTACTGCTGAAAAGAGCACTACCAGTCGTAGACAAATTCACAGACAGCGCTGAAGAAAACTTGAATACATGTAGGATTCCATTTAATGCTAGGGAAGAATAGAGGCTGATATGGCCCTAAAAAGTAAATTGCCGGATAAGCTATAAAAATTGGTATTTCTTTACCACACATTGAATTACATTAGCTAGAATGCCAGGCTAGCTAGCCTATATCGACATAGCTGATAAGGCCGTCTAGACTTGTAAACAAATGACTTCTTATATTCTCCTTGGTGACACTTGAGGGCTGAAAATACAATGCTGCCCTCTTTCTCTCCATCGGATTGGTCTCTCAAAGTTGCTAAAATATTTAAAGGGACAAGGGCACTTTGATTTTCTGTTTAAATATTTTTGGGGAAACTTACCATGTAGCAGCCTTGTTACCCTAAACTTAAAACACTTCTATTGGCCAAGGTCTTACTTAAACTAAATCTAAGAGCTGTATTCGGCCTCAAAGTGGCCGTTCTGACCAAAATCCTATTAATATCACCCGTTACTCTAAAGCTCTTTGTCAATATGGGTCCTAATCTTTATTTTTGTCAGGTCTCAGAGCGCTTTGCACTATTACTAGACTAAGCTTGATTAGATCATGGTATTAAGTTAAAGTGTTGGTGTCCTTGAATCAGTAGTTTCTAATCTAAAAGTCTTTTGCTGCTGGGTTCAAAATGCAATCTAGAAGAGGGGAATAAAGCTTGTTATAGTCTTCACATTTCAATGTTTAGCAGCCGCTGAGGTCAAACAAACAGTCTCCAGTGAAAAGGTGATTCATAGCTTTGGTTTGGCCCACTTGTCTTCCAGTGTGACCCAGAAAAGGGCATCTCTCTTCGCTTCCCACGCTTCCTGCGGATCAGAGATGATAAGAAACCGGAAGAAGCCACTTCAGGAGGACAGGTACATGAAGACTCTTGTCACGTGCTGAGTTGATGCCGTATCTTGTAGCTCCTGTTATTTCATCCGGTATGTCCTGTAGATCCAAGGCTGTGTGACTCTCATTCGGTCCCTGGCAAGTTTCTTCCATAGCAATTGATTATTTCTGCGTCTGTGCTGTCTAGATATCTGTTTGAATGATCACTCTCTTGTTGTACAGCTTTCCTCCCCATACAAATGGTCCACATTATGCAACTTTGGTATTCTGGTTCTGTCCCATGCCTTTTATTTTCATATCCTATCTGTCTGAAATCAAAATTCTTGATTTTAATATCTGTTTTTGTGTTTATCTATTACAGATTGCTGATTTGTACAAGAAGCAGCAGGTTGTTCAAAACCAGGGAGACAAGGCTGACCTTGAGGACTATTACTGACCTTGAGGACTATTACTGACCTTGTCAATGGGCCATCCAGTCACTGTTTACTCGGATGCGCTCTTAATTTGTACATAGTTTTTATAAAAAAATATGAATGTGAATATGGCTTGGTGTATATGTCAAGCTAAAAACAAAGACCTTCTGAATGGTAAGAGAATGTCTTAGGTTTTTGGGACTGCTGTAGGCTTAGAAAAATTTTATGACATTTCAGCATTTTGTGCACATTGGTTTTGTGTTACAGACTTTTTAATTAACTTATACTTGACCGTATAAATGTGTTCTGTAATTGTCAATGAAAAACTTACAATGATTACTGAATAAAGGCTCTGCCAATTTTTAAATATTTATTAAGTGTTCATTTCAACCTCTGTTGAACCCAAGATCTGTTTTGTACAACTGCTGTTTTCTCCCAATACAGAGTAAGCCTGGATTTCGACAAAAACGACATAGGACTTTTTGTGTCTCGAAAGATTAGGTCATTATAATTTAGAATAACAAAGTATTATTCTATGTTCGTTCATACTTGTGCTCATGTCTACTTTGCCAGTAGATGGCCACTTAAAATAAATGCCTAATTGAATACTCATGTTGAATAACCCCCTAACCCCCCCCCCATTTCATTCCCTAATTCTTATATTTCGAATTACATTTCGATTTAAGGATCTGTACGTTTAGTTTGGAAAAGGCAAAGGAGGGTTTATTCAGGTTTATAATACCGGCTTTGGTTGAATACAACTTATTGAAAAATAGCGATCCCTTTGTCGCTGCCCTATGAGTCAGCCAGTGCAATAAGAATGAGTTAAGACTTTAATAACATTCACATAATCCTAGCAGTAAAGAGACTTAGCGCAGATGGCATTGAGCATAATTACATGTTACGTATGGATTTGCAGCAGTGTTTACAAAATCCCAATGTGACGTTGCGACGTACTTTTGTATTTGTCATTAAACCATGCCTGCCCATTTTTAAGAGTGATGTGAAGTCAGCGTCAGTATTATTCCTACAGAGAGTCGCCCTCATATCTATAGCTCTTATAAACCAGTTATTTTGCACTCCTTTTCCTGTGTCAATAAACATTTCAGACGATTTTTCTACAATGCAAATGTATTGTTTCAAGTCGCTTTACCAGACTGCTATTATACGGACCGACTTTGGGCTGTTTGCACAGCGTAACTAAACCAAATATTTTTCCAATGTACAAATTCTGAATGTATTCACCAGCCCTGTTTTCAATTAGTTCCTTCAGAATAAGTGGGACTGCCAGGTATAGTTATTGATTTTGCCATCAAGTTAGCCTAGCAAAACACAATTTTCCCACAGTCTAATAACTGCATTAACACACATCAAATACATTGGTGTACTTACAGAATATTAATTTACAGATTGACTGCGTTGACAAAAGTAACAAATGGAGCGGCATAAACTCAATTTCTTTAAGTTTACCGTGTTGCTGTGTTAAAATAGGACTGGTCGAAAAGCACATAAGAAATTCGATATTTATTTTTAACCCAGAAATCGGAAAAGTTTGGAACACGCGGAATGCAACTTTAGTTATGGCACCCTAATGGTAAAGTGTCGATTACTACTTCTGTTCTTTTTTGCTCCGTTGTGTTTACTGAAATAGTTAAAGTTTTAAGACTTGCAAATGTTACTTTCCACAACTATGACCTTTCTGCAAAGGATAGTAATCACAAATTTGATATGATTGAAATGCGAAGTTAAGGAAAAGAGACAAATAGTATATTGAGATATAGGGTAACAAATCGTGACATACATTTTATTATGATTTTGACCACACTGAGACTGCTTTGGTGTCAAAACGCTAACCAACCCTTCTAATTTAGTCAGGAAGGAAGCCGAGAGCTCTTACTGATCCCTAAGCACCTCTCACTCTTACAGCTTTAATAATGTACATTCCTGAGTAAATTATTTTTCAAATGTTTTTTTTCCAGCCTTTCGGATATAGACTTGCTTGTGGATTTTTGGGTAATTGTCTTGCTGCATGACCAGGGTGTGCTTCAATGCCATCTCAAGAAAAGATGAGCTGGCATTGACTTTCTGAATTCTCTAATGCAGAGCAGAATAATGGTTCGGTAAATGAAGGCCGGTTGTTGAGGTCCTTAGGCATAAAAGTATCCTCAGACCTTCACACTACCGACTTGACTGTTTAAAATGTGGTCAATAATGTTGAATGCAGTGTTTGGTTTTTCAAGCAGACATTACAGAATATATCCTGTTCCAAAGCTGAACTCAGGTTTGCCAGAATGCCTCTGGAAGCACATGTTATGACTTGGGAAGACTCCTGAAAATGTGTAGCTTTTAGGGCCGCATGGGTCCCTAAATGTGTGGCGAATCAATGAAGCCCAGGCCCACCTGGATCATGCAGCAAGAAAATGATCCAAATTACATCAAAAGTGAATATCAATGGCTGGAAAGGAACAAATATTACATTTTTGAACAGCTTAGACCAAATCCAGACCTAAACCCAGTTGAATATGTGGTGGCAAGACCTGTATAGTGCCGTTCATGTTCAATAAACCACATATGTCAATAGTTAATCAGCTCTGCATGGAGGAGTGGGCCAAAAATCCCCCACAGTGGGTTGAGACGGATCAACAGATAAAATAAGCCTTTGGGGGGCAGTCATTGCAGCTAAAGTTGGCACTATTAAGTACAAGGGGGAAATCACTTTTTCCACAGAGGGGCATTAGATGTTTTATGACTCTGTTCATTAAATAAATGAAATAAGTATGCAAATGCTGCTATTTGTTCACTCACAATCCTTTTAAATGCACTATGCCTCAATGGCTCTCTTCAAAGTTAGTACACTCTAGTATTCCATTTGGGATGCACGCTGCCTCTATGAATCGTGAAGATGTGCAACGTTAAATGCTATTCTTCTCAGTTTTTTCTTCTTACACTATTGAAGGCAAGGTCAGCTCTCAACATTGCTGTTCATTGATTGTATCCTCAGGACTACAGTCATTCTAGTTCACCCAAAAGACCTTATATAAGAGTGAAATTAATGGTTTCAAAAATATCCCTGTTAAAAAATATAAAGGTCTGCCGCAAGACACTCAAGGTTTTCTCAAAACATGGTTTCATACAGCTGTAAAGCGGTTTCCACTTCCACAGTGTATGCAGATGAACGAGAACGAAGCAAGCGGTCCGTCTGGAATGTATGAAAGTGTATGAAACGCAGAAGGGAGTTGACAGCTCAAGGGCCCGAACAAAACAAACAAATTTTTCCAGCCTGCTTCAGAGAATGAGAATCCACGAAAAGACAAGAAGAAATCGGCAATCAATCCTCTAACAAGACATAAGGTCAGAGGAGGCAGTCAAGGACGTATGGTGGTAACAGGGGGTAAAGCGGATTTCTTCAGCTCGGTGGGAAACGGTGGCGAGGTTGACATGCGCAATTTGAATGCGGCGATCCGGAGTGGCACACGGTTCCCGGTAACGCGCTGCGATTCAACAAGCGCCCATCCCGTCCTGGTCCGGAGGAGAAGCCTGTGCTGTGTTGTGCACGTCTGAACGAGTGGGCTGTGATGTGACCTGTGTCGGAGCTTCAGTGTCTACTTCTATTGGGGAGAAGGAGGTGGAGGTGAAGGAGTGGGGGAGGAGGAGAAGAGCTCCATTGTGCCAGCCTGGGCGCGGACATTTAGATTTCTTGCCCTTTTCCATCTGTTTATGTCATTGTGTTTCTCTGTCTTTAGTCACCAACCCCCCCGTCTCTCCAGTCACAAGCCCCATTCTTTTCCCCTGTCTCTCTTCCTTTTCTCTTCCTTCTCTCTTCCTTCTCTCTCCTCTCTCTCCTCATGCTTCTCTCTCACCCTCTCTGCATATCTCTCTGCGTGGGTTTCCTTTCCTAGCTATTTCCTTTTAGTAAATAAATTAAGGGAGAGTTTATGCATATTCTTTTGGATATTTAATTGATACCTGGGAAACGGGAGAAGCAGCAACTGTTTGCCTGGCAATGAAAGGAGACGTTGACTCAGTGTTGCGTCCTGGGTCCTGCGTCAGCATCATGTTGCAGTGTTGCAGATAGAGAGGGAGCAGAGGCAGGAGACGGAGCAGAGGCAGGAGAGGGAGCAGAGGCAGGAGAGGGAGCAGAGGCAGGAGAGGGAGCAGAGGCAGGAGAGGGAGCAGACGTTTAGTGTTCACCGAAGGGCAGCTTGTTTAGATCATGCGCCTGCAGGGCAGAGTGCCGCTGCCGTGGTGCTCTGGCCTCAATCTCTACGGAGGCCTGCACGATGGGGTACCAAATGGTGCCCTTTTCCCTCACTGCGCGGGTGGCTGAAGGCGGCACACTGTGCAGGGAATAGGGTAGCATTTGGGAGGCATCTCTGGTTTCCACTTGAGGCACCTGTTCAGACTGCCTGCTGTTGGTTCAGATTAACTAACCTGCTCACTTGAGTCCTCCAACTGGGAGCTGCTCAACCAAACCAAAGATGTGTCTAAAATCAAACCCTATTCCCACTTTAGTGGACTGTTTTAAATCTTCAAGCAAAGATGCGAATGAACAGATTACATTACATTGGACTACTCAAGGACAACTTATCAAGAGAGATATAAAGCTAATGATTTCCCAGTTACAAGAACAGACGCTCCCCCTTCCACCTTGACCTATAAGAACCCTGTTGTTCCCAAGCTAATGATTTTCCAGCTACAAGAACAGCCGCTCCCCCTTCCACCACAACCAATCAGAACCCTGTTGTTCCCAAGCTAATGATATCCCAGCTACAAGAACAGCCGCTCCCCCTTCCTCCGTGACCCATCAGAACCCTGTTGTTCTCTAACCAATTGGGCCGCTCCTTTCCGCCCCTCACCCCCCCTGCCAATAATACTCTTTGGAATGTATGGTGACGTTTTGGAATCATCCTCTCGACGCTGTTTATCATGGTCTGCACTGGTACACTCGACTAAGTAGCTACACTCCTACGTCCCTTACGTAAAGGAGCAGCAACAGACACATCACATCACTGCCCAGCTCAGCTCGGCACACTGGCGTCGAATGAAATGGAAATGTTATTTCAGTGGCTTGTATTCCCTGGTGGTTCCCCGGGAGGAACAGCACTGAGGATGGTTAGCGGCCAGAGATATCAGCTGAAATGCAGAGCCTCCCTGCCGACGTCCAGCCGTCCCTAAACGCTCTTATGGATCACCGCGAAGTGTTGGAATTTTTTCGGGGTGCTTGGCAAATAATGGGTTTCACCTCTCTGTCCCTTTGTTTTCGTTCTCTCCCGCCCCGCTATCTGCCTCGCGCACAATGGCTCCTTTCTTGACCCTGAACAATGTGTTTGTTCTCCTCCAACCCTCCGTAGCGCCCTCTCGTTCCGCCCCTTCCATCCTCTTGCTTGGGGCTCTATGTGACATCTCGGCCAGGCGAGGGCATGAGGGAGAGAGGGAGGGACAGGACCAGCCATTGTCCCCATCTGAACCCACAGCATATCAATATGCTTTTTGTATTTTTCTTGAGCCACAGGACCACCAAGTGTTGGCCAGTAACCTTTGCATAATGGATTTGATGATGTCAGGCTGTCTTTTTAACCCCGGCTGTGTATCAAGTTGCGCCCTGTCCACTAAAAATGCCCCCTAATCCTGCAGGTCCTGGTAAAATTTACTTTTCCGTAGAGAATCGTTTGTTGCCATTTGGGAAGCAAAAAGCCCCTGGTGTTTTAGTCTTTTTCCTTTGTTTTCACTGGCACTTTGTCTGTTTTTTTATCACAATAGGCTCATCAATGCAATCTACCATAGCAAAATCCCTATTTCCAAAGTACTTGCATACATTTGCCCGGACGATATTTTAGAGCCTTCTGCTCATTTATCACAGCAGATTTGGCAGGTAGGCTGATCCAGAATCTGGTCTTCCTTGTGCATGAAAACATTGTGATCTAAAAAGCATCCTAAATCAGCACGCCTACTATGAGCGGCATGGCTAATAGAGGCCCAGTGTGTTCATGGCGTTTGTGTCCTGATTGGTCCACAGTGCTTGGCTTAGTCACCCTGCTGCTCCTCCCCTTCCCTTGGAAAGGGCTGTCCTTCTGTTCTGCTCCACTGGATCACTCCCCTGACTATTAGATCCATGACCTGATGAGGGCTATCTCTCTGCTTTGCCCCACTGGATCCCTACTATTACTATTAGATCATGACTTGATGAGGGCTGTCTCTCTGCTTTGCCCCACTGGATCACTCCCCTGACTATTAGATCCATCACCTGATGAGGGCTGTCTCTCTGCTTTGCTCCACTGGATCACTTCCATGACTATTAGATCATGACCTGATGAGGGCTGTCTCTCTGCTTTGCTCCA
>JACXGK010000312.1:57815-125168 GCA_016801125.1 Novumbra hubbsi
ATTAGATCCATGACCTGATGAGGGCTGTCTCTCTGCTTTGCTCCATGTCTCTATGGTCCTCCTCCTCATTCCTCATGATCTAAGGGGATTTTATGTGTCCCAAATGGTATCCTGCTCCCAATATGTGGAGCACAAATGATGACCAAACGCAGGCTAAATGTAGTGCACAATATAGGGAATAGAACGCCACTTTTGGGAAGTAGGCCAGGCCACTACCCATCAACTCTATCTCATGAGGCTCAGGAAATCCCTCTAACCCAACCAGGCCTGTACATTCCTGTGGTGCTCATCTGCCAACATGGCTGGTAATTATCCTTCTGTCTGGCTCTGTTTGAACTGGGTTTATTCACACCAGAGGAACCCAGGAGGGCGCTTCGCCTGTAATCTATTCTTATCTTGGTTGAGGCCTAAATATGCGTCCATATAGCAACAGGGCCCTGGTAGAAAGCTGTGCATTTCAAAGGGAATAGGGTGTCGTTTAGAAAATATGCCAAGAAGTCTCTGTAATTAAGTGGTTGATGGTTGTTTCAACGCTGGAATGTATATTTTAACGGCCAACCAAGATAAGACTGTCTGCCTCTCTACCTAACAGCAGGAGCAAAAGAAGCTGCAACATCCGGTTTTCAGAGGGAAACGGAAGCTACAGTGACGATCATCCCTGAAATCCTGAGGTTTTGCGTCTCTGCCAACTCTGCAGAGATCTCTCTCCCTGTTGTTTTTTCAAAGCATTCTCTGTTCTTTCTAATTTACCGACGCACTCTCTCCCCCATTTCTCCCCCCTCTCTCTCTCCTGTTTGCCTGTTTGCCAAAGCAGTCCCTGTCCTCCCTTTCTGTCTTTCTCTCCTCTCTCTCTCTCTCTCTCCCATTTGCCAAGCTTTGCAGTCTGTGTCCTGCCACTACGGAAGATGCTGGAAGTTTGCCACAGCGCTCCGTTCACCTGCCAGATTAATTAAAGGGCTCATGGTTCCTCAGCCTTAAGGCAGGACTTAATCATTTAGGAGATACAACGGGATGCCAGATGGTCTATTTTAGTTACAGTAAGTGATCCACCAGTATGGTGTTTTCTTAGCTGATCCTAAAAAGAGTTGTAGCGTTGTAATATGCCACTGTAACTGAGGCACCAGGCTTTGCAGATCCATCGTCTTTGGACCCATGGTCCATACAGAGACTTTTATTTGCTAGCCCCTAAATAAATACATGTGAAGTATCAACACATTTGAGAACCAATGTGTGTGCTCCCAACCCATCGACAAATGTATGTCACACATCAATATTATTGTTTGACAAATGTTGTATATTTCGCGTTCTAAACCAGATGTATTTTGCACGGGCCACTATCATCATTTACTCTCCCTACAGGCCCCAGTCAAAAGTAGTACACTGCCTAGGGAGCAGTGTGCCATTTGGCATGCAGAGCGTCTCTGGTAAAAGCACCAAATGCTCTGGCAGGCAGAGGATCGCTCATTAGAGGGCCATTGGATGACAAGAATGTAACCTCAAGCAATAACACCTGCAATAGATTCCATGGACCCAGCGTGTTACTGTTGTCTAAACAAATGCATGTTTCTGTCATATGTCAGTAGCAGAAAGCTTGGTCTCATCCCTTGACAACCTTTCTCTGGTGTCTCTCTCTCTCTCTCTCTCCATCTCCATCTCCTGCCACCTATCGCCATTTGCTCGCGTGTCTGTCTGTCTCGGTGTGTCTCGGTGTGTCTCGGTGTGTCTCAGTGTCCTAATATCAACCGATCTATATATAGCCTGGTTCCTCCCTACTCTCCCTCTCTGTTTTACAGGAACACGCGGAGTGGGGGCCCTGGCGGAGGGAGGCGGATGGAGAATGCACAGCCTTGTCCGCTCGAGAGGGAGGGAGGAGGTTGAGAGGGAGGTTGCAGAAGAAGAAAGTGCCATTGACAAGGGACACGCCAGTCACCCCTGTCCCCTCTCTCCCCCCATTGTTTGACTGCTAGACGTCAGCAAACAGACAGGAATCCGGAGAGAGGGAGGAGAAAGGGAAGACTTGGATCATTGTTCTCCTTCCCTCTCTCCATGCTGGTGAAAATTGGGGGGGGGGGGTGAAAGGGGAGTGGGGTGAGACCGGGTTACACTGACATTGTTACAGACATGACCAGACCACCCCACACGCCCTTTTGCATATTTACACATTACATATTGTCTATATATATACATATTACATCCATGTCATATTTACACATTACATATTGTCTATATATATACATATTATATTCAAGTCATATTTACACATGTCATATTACATCCATGTCATGTTTACACATGACATATTATATATGTAAATACATATATACATATTATATTCAAGTCATATTTACACATGAACTATTACATCCATGTCATTTTTACACATGACATATTATATATGTAAATACATATATACATATTATATTTAAGTCATATTTACACATGAAATATTACATCCATGTCATGCTTACACATGACATATTATATATGTAAATACATATATACATATTACATTCAAGTCATATTTCCCTTCACATCACATTTGCACATGACCTACAATGTACATGTCGTATTTACACACCTCACGTTAACAACTGACGGCCGTGCTGGACTGGTTGTCTCCATCTCTTAGAGAAGGGTACACATGCATGCTGTGCCTAGGCTATTTCACTTGGTTTTTTGGGGGGAAGAAAACTTTGGGTTTTTGTTTGTTTGTTTGCTAGTAAATAACACTTACCTGATGTCCCAGGTTTGAAGCTGTCCCTTAATGGAAGGAGGGATGAAAACCAAATGATTCAGTCCTCCCCAGATCGGAGTGGAATAGCCTCAGGGTCTATGTCTACACACATTTACATTTTGGTCACTGTGACAATGTTATCGAGAGCAACTTGAATCAGTTATTGCGAGTAAAAAGTTTCACCCACTTAAACAGCCACCAGATATATCTGTGCTAGAAAGCAACATATTACGTTTAAGAATAATAAGTGATGGTGTCACGTAGATTTCACACAATCCTCAACTGCCACATCAGTGAATGTGATCAGTATCTTTACCCAGTATGTTGCTTTCCACTACGTCTCTATCTCTGTTCAATGCCTAATGTCTCTTCGTTTGGTCTTCAAAGGGGTCGATTGTTTGTTCAATTTGTTTCAAGAGACCGGGAGGAGACAGAAGGGGGAGGAGAAGGGGGAGGAAGGAATGGGCCGGGCCCAGGGGAGAGAGGGGTGTGGTTGGGTATAAACCCGGGGACAGTGGGGTTCTGTTGTTGTCCTGTTTTGAAGAAGCCCTCTGTCCCGGCACACTGCAGCCCTCTCTCCTGACATCTCTCCAGCGCTACGTCGAGGGACCCATTGGCCGCATCCACTGAGGTCTGCAGCATCCCTGTAGGGACCCACAGAGCCAGAAACCATGCTAACCATTTTGGCGCTAGCCTCGGTCGTGCTCCTGGGAATAGGTAAACAATATTTATGTATACATGTATATATCCCTTCCTTACAACTTACTCCTCCCCGATTAACCCTAAATGCTTAACCCTTAACATACATAGGAATAAATACACTGCAATCCTGCCACTTTAACTCAAAGGGCTTTTTGTGGAAGGTTAAAAACACCTGTAAGGTGCATTTTATTATTTCTCTTATGAGAATCCATATATTGGCTGCAGAGCTGGCTTCAGAGTAGAATGTGAAGAGTGTATGCGTACCTTTGAATATCATCTTGGGTTAAAGGTTAAAGTTCACAAAGTTTTAGTGAGAGCCTTTGAATGGGCACAATTAATGATGATCTTGTGTACTTTCTTTTATATTATTATTATTATATGAAATCATTATACAGGCTTGGAGTTGTACATTAAACAAATCCCAGGGCTCACTGCCCCTTGGTTCTGTGATACTGGTACATTCATTTATTAAAGGTCAAGGAACTAGAAAAAAAACAGCTGTTGATTGATTGTTGGTTCTCTAAGACATTGTTTTACGAGTCCTATATGATTGTGACCATTAATGTTACTTCACAATATCTTAACATTGTTAATCCATGTATTCCATACAAATACATTCTGGAAGGTTCACACAGTAAGACTGATGGCATCAGTAACAGGACTCACTCCCATTACTGAAGGCTGTGGGTTGGCTGCATTTTCACACCTAGAAAGAAATATTTTTCCTTTCTGCCTGATTCTTTTGCACCTTTGTCAAAATATAATTAAAAAAGTCCAAACGTAATCCATTGACAAGTTGCTGGCTGACATCATTTATTCAAGGACGCTGGAGTTGTGAGCTGCTGTGGGTTTCTGCCTGAGAATATTTGCAATGTGCGTCTTCAGCGGTTTTAACTTGATTTGTGTGTGAGTTGGTATCTTGAGTGAAGATCTTGAATCAAACAGAATACCAAATACCCCAACTGTGATAATAATTGATGATATCAATGTTTGCAGATGTCAGTACATTGGTGATGGTTGAAATGCAATACTAGTTACATCTATGACGGAATTTGTTCTGGTTATATGTCCTATTTCAAGGACACAACATAAAGTAATACTCCATTGAGATATTTATTGTATATTCTCTGAATTGTTTGTTTTAGTTAGAACCAATTGCATACAACGGCATCATTGCTTAAATTGATAGCACATTAAACCTTGGATAAATGGTAGTAGGATTTTGTTCATACAAAGTTATGGAATGAAAGGAAACAAAAGTCTTTGCAATCAAAAGACATTGAAAGTGCTTGATCAACTCCACACAATCCTCTTGACTCTCAATCAAAAGTTACATCTGCAAGACTAATAATTTCGAAATTTTTGTTTGGTTAAATATGTGAATACGAGGTGAAAGGCGAATAATAGACTCCCAAGTATTGAACTGTAGCCATAGTCTGGAAATAACCTTGAATTTAAAACAAACCCTCTTCTTGAATCCTCATCTAACATTTTTGTAGTGTGTCAGTACTGGTCTGTTATTTCTCCATGTCCTCATTGGTCCACTTTATCTTCTCGTCCTTTATCGTGTCTTGAGTTCATTATTGTTTTTGAGCCAACAAATGGTCATGAGGTAAATAAGAACGTTTTAAGACAAGTGCTACTACATACTGTACTGATCAGTACTGATCTTTCTCATTGAACCCTCCAGTACCCCAGCAGTCGGAGGCCATTGTAATCTACACAGGCTGGGAGCGACACGCCCTAGTAGGCTCCGACATCCGTCTATCCTGCTCCTTCTTCTCCTGGCGCTGGACCTCCGATGAGGTCACCTTCTCCTGGAACTACCGGCCCGACGGTTCCAAGGACAGCATCGCTGTACATATATCTCCTCTGTTACTCCATTATCTTCATATAACCTCCTCTGTTACTCCATTATACTCCTCCAGCCTCCTCTGTCACTCCATTATCTTCATATAACCACCTCTGTTACTCCATTATCCTCCTCCAGCCTCGTCTGTTAATTACTTATCCTCCCACAACCTCTTTTTGTAGAGCCTATCCAACCGGTACTGTTACTTCATTATCCTCCCCATCCAATTTTCTTACTCTACTGTCCTTATCCAACTGGCTCTGTAACTTCATTATCTCCTTCTGTTAATACACCATACTCCATAATTTTCCTTAGTTAAACCGTTACCCTCCTCTATACTCCTCTCTTATTCCAGTATCTTCCTACAGCCTTCACTTTAACTCCATTGTCCTCCTTTTGTCTCCTCTGTAGTGTTCCCAAATGATACCCGATTCCCATTTCTGCTTATTGTATTCTCCAGATCTTCCACTACACCGGCGGAGCTCCTTATGTTGACAACAAGGGACCATTCAGGGATAGGCTGGAGTTTGTGGGGAACCCTGGTCGTCGGGACGGATCAATCCTGCTTAAGAACCTGGACTATGGGGATAATGGAACCTTCACCTGTGATGCCAAGAACCCCCCTGACATAGTGGGACGTCCCTCCAGTGTCAGGCTGCTGGTCTTCGAAAAGGGTGAGAACATCCCTATAGAGCAGCTATAGAGCAGCCAACAAAATGCAGAAAGCGACATATTTAATTTAGAACTGATCAATGCACCCATCATCACACGTCATTTGAATCTTTAAAGATATACAATACATAGCACTGCAGAAAGGCCATTTCTCATCAAGCACTAAAGATTCTGAAAAAAGTACCCTGTGAAAATGATGTCGAAAAATATTGAAGGACTTAAATGAGTAAGAATTAGTACCGGAAGTCCTGGCTAGATGCTATAGCAGTAATTGACCAGTAGGAGGAACTTATCAATGTCATCCATAAACAAACAAATGATGAACTCTGATACATTTTCTAATTTAGAAAAGTGAGAACATATCTTCCAAGCGCAGAACTGTTACGTTACATCAAGCTACCGTGTATGAAACCGTAACAATATTATGGTTGAGGTACAGCATTAGGTAACACTATCGCTACATTATTCTAGCATATTATGGGGTAAGAGGACAGAACTTACTGACGGCCGTGATGCCATCCTCCTCGCTGTTCCTCGTCAGGCCAAACATGCCCCACCCGGACCCTCCTGGTCCAGACCCTCCTCGTGTTTGGCCTGACTGGTACTGTGGCAGAGATTGACCAGGGACCAGGCCACAGACAGTTAGCTCAGGTCCGGCATAAAAAAAGGGGCCGGTTTTTCTGCATTTCCTCCTCGTGACATTCTTCTTGCCCCCCCGTTCCCCCTCAGTTCCCATCCAGGCCGGAGTCATCACCGGGGCCATCATCGGCGCGGTACTGGGCCTCCTGGTGCTGATCGTGGTCATCTACTACCTTATGAGGTTCCTGGTGGCACGCAGAGTCTTCAGCCTCAGTGTCAGGTCAGTGCCCCGGTGTCTGGGTCTGGTCCAGAAGCCTGAGCCCATCCCCGGCCTGGACACCTGCATGGCATAGCTGGCACTAGGTGGCGCTAGGTGGCACAACGTTAAGGAAAACAAACCGCAGATAGACAGACATTTAGGTAGATAGATATAGCTGTAAATATGTTTTCCTGAACTGACAGAGAGACAGGACTCAGCGGGGGTGGGGGGGTTGGGGGGGGGGGGGCAGGTGGCCGCTAATCAAGGTAATGTCAGGCTGTGACCGTGAAAAGCGCAGTGTGTTCTGGTGGTGGACGGTGGTGCCTGTAAGCGCTGTATCCGCCCGCTGCAGAGACCCTGCTGCTGGGTAACGGTGACCTGTGACCGCTGGGGGCTGAGAGGCGGGGACGTCCCACCTGACATTGTCTCTCTTGTTTCCTCCAGCAAACATGGAAAGAAAGGGAAGGGTAAAGAGGGATCCCAGCAGAGACAGGCAAGTCCCCTCCACGAGGGCTCACTCACCCCCTCACCGCTACCGCACACACAAGCACCGTACAACACAAGCACCGCACACACAAGCACCGTACAACACAAGTCACGTGAGAGCGCCGCACTTATTGAGACGTATTGCACCACGGCTCACACTACGACTAGCGGGTTAAAACTGCAGTATAGTCGGTTCGTCTTCTGAATACTGGGTTACAAACTTGACGCGGACACAGTATTACATGGCGGCTCATGTTATAACTGCCGGTTTATAAACTGTCACGACTACATTGTTATATATGTGTATGTATTACTATATTAAATGGTCATAAACAGCCGGAGCGCCTGCATATTTCTGTGCAACACCGTGAACGCCGCAGAGCAAAAACTCAAACTTCAATCCGAGTCAACATCAAAGGAATGGATTATTTCAAGCACATTTAATAGCCCTCTCCTGCTAGTAAATGTAACAGTCATCCGTGTTGGAATGCTTGAACGCCACAGTCGTCTAGCCAAACACTGTGAGCTTAAGCACTGCTCCTCCCCACGACCTCCACCCCTCCCCCCGTCCTCCGTCCTCCCTCTGTTTGGTTTTAGCACCTCCTTAGGGCCGGACAAACACAGCACAATGGGAGCACAGCCTTAAGCCTTCAGGCGAAATCACAACACCAGCCACCGCCTCTGGGAAAGGGCTGCATGTGTTGTAGTTCAATTCCCTTTGAATGGGCGATGATTTGCCTTCAGTAGGAGAGAAAAGAGCGAAGGAATGGGACCTACTGACTTCCTTTGAGTCAAATTGAAATCACAGGCCCCATTATTTGCTCACAGTTACACTGGGTTACAGTCACCGAGTCCCATTTGGATAATCACCAGCGGGTGGATGGCTCAGTATGAAATGCCACCCTAGCTGCATTACCTTGGGGACCAACGCACCATTTTAGATGCAGACTTAAGTAGTCTAACTAACATTTCCTTTTTTGATGGTTTTACCGGCGGTTTCTTGGTGTTGCCATCGGAAAACGTTGTGTGCATATTTTTCTGTTTTGCAACTCTACAAGAGAGTTAGGTGTGTAGTTCACTTCTCACAGCGGCGCTCAGGACCATAAAATCAGGTATGCTGCTACTGGATCCACGGCAACAACTGAGTCAGAGGCTTGGGCCCTGTACAGTGTCAGAAGTCAGAGGTTACGGGCAGGGTTTGTTTATGTCTACCTCAGCATCCGAGTGCGCCCTCATTCTTATGCTTCCGCAGCTTTCTCTCCGCGGCCCAAATTGCATCCTACTCCCAAGATAAAGTGCACCACCACTTTATATACCAGGGCTCTTTGGCTGCGAGGAAATCCTGGTCAAAAGCAAGGCACCGGATAGGGAGTGGAGCGGTGTTTAGGACGCACATACTGTCACATGACTGACTGTCAGGCTGCAGTCAAGCAGCACACACAGCCCGGAGGTTGTGCGCATAAATTAATAATAGAAATCACTGCCAAAGGGACAGTTGCTGACTTCAGAACCATATTGTCTTCTACACTTTCATTCTCACCATGAGCAGTTGATTTCATAGTGTGAAACAAAACCACCTTTGAAAACAGCCTTCTCCTCAGAATGACTCCTGTCTTTTAAAGGGGAAGTTCGCCCATTTTTTGGCCTGGCATTACTTGATACCTGAGTAACTCCTTTTCTTTCCAAATATACACGTACATTTATTCTGTACAAAAAAATATTTATAAGACGTGTACAAATGGCTGAACTTTGCCTTCAGATAACAACATATGACATATGTTTATGGTGTTTTAAAATACATTTATAGTGTTTACTAATCAAAGATTCTCCAAATGTGTCCGAAATTATTATTCCTTAAATAGTGCAGTGCATATGTTGAAGGTAGTGTACTATGATGAGAATGGGGTTACATTTGGGATGTAGTCAATGGGATTCTTGCGGCTTTGTTGGGCAAGCCCAGATGATAATCAGGATGCAGTGCATGTGACAGAAAGTGTGGCGTCAGCATAGCAAGTCCTGTTTGATGAAATGACATGATTTATCATTTTAATTAGGCCCATTTCATGTACCAAATGGCACCCTAGTTCCTATACGGCGCACTAGTTCTGACCATATGAAGTGCTCAACAGGTGAACAGCATTGAACTATATAGAGAATAGGATGCCATTTTGGGAAGTGGTATCTGCCCCTGTAGCCAGAGCCATTTTACTCCAACCTTTGACCCCTCCTATAGCCTCCCAGTGCCTGCTGGCCTATATTAGCGCTTGTTTTCCAGTAATGATGTTAGATTGCTTTGACCTTTCACTAACTCGGAGGCTACATTTCTCCGCTGCGTATTCCCCTGCAGCCTGTGGAGGCCCCCCAAATTGGTACCCTAGTTTCATACTGTAGGTCCATAGGACTCGAGCACAAAGTGCACTATAGGGAATAGGTCGCAATTTGGGACGTAACCTGTGCCCTTATTCCCATTTTACACTAATTTCCCACCTTTAAATAGCCTCCACCACATCCCCACTCATGTGTTGTCATTGTCATGGGCAATGCTCTACTGCAGATGAATGTGAACTGATGCTTGAGTGATTGGTGTCTGTGTGTTGCCTGGTAAAAGTGACTCATGGCTGAATTGAAGACACCTGCGGTGTTGGAAGGAGATGAGCGAAGACATAGTCGTGTGTCAGACGTGACGGCAGTGCTCCTGTCACTCGCTCCCTAACTCACGGATGTTCTGTGACCCCTGCAGCTCTGGAGACCCCCCCCCGTCACTCTCCTCCCCCTCACCTCCTAAATAGACCTCTGTCTACTTCCTCCCCCCTTCTATCCCCCTATACTAATTATTTCTTCTCCCCTCTTACACCCACCTTTATCTACCTCTCTCCCTCTCCCTGTTTCTCTGTATCTCTCTCTCTTTTGTCCCCCTCTCTACCTCTTCTCCTTCCCTGTTCCCTCCTCCTCTCCTCGCCTGTCCTTTCTCCTCTCCTCTCCTCCTGAAGTGACTCCTCTCCTCACCTGTCCCTCCTCCTCTCCTCCTGAAGTGACTTCTGTTCTCCCATCCTCCTCTCCTCCTGAAGTGACTTCTGTCCTCCCATCCTCCTCTCGTCCTGAAGTGACTCCTGTCCTCCCTTCCACCTCTCCTCCTGAATTAACTCTTATCCTTACCTGTCTCTCCTCCTCACCTCCTGAAGTGACTTCTGTCCTCCCCTCCTCTTCTCCTCCTGAAGTGACTCCTGTCCTCACCTGTCTCTTCTCCTCCCATAGTGACTCCTGTCCTCACCTGCCCTTCCTCCTCTCCTCCTGAGGGGACTCCTGTCCTTCCCTCCTCCTTTCCTCCTAAAGGGAATCCTGTCCTCACCTGTCCCTCCTTCTCTCTTCCTGAAGTGACTCCTGTCCTCACCTGTCCTTCCTCCTCACCTCCCGAAGTGACTCCTCTCCTCACCTGTCCCCCCTCCTCTCCTCCTGAAGTGACTCCTGTCCTCCCCTCTCCCTCCTCCTCTCCACAGGTCCCAGCTCTCTCCATCGGGGACCCATCCAAGCTGAAGGCTGCTGCCTCAGAAAAGAAGAAACAGGAGTCTCGCAAGGATAAGAAATAGGATACGGCGAGCAGAGAGCTAGAGCCCCAACCCAGCGCCCACACAGCCCAGCCCAAAGCATTGAGACAGTCAGAGAGCACAGGAACGGGGGGCGGGGACTCACCCAAGGGGGCTGGGAGGGTGCTGATGACCATTGAGCTGGAGCTCACCAAGGGGGACAAAGTGGGAGAGGGGGACGAGGGTGGTTCTGCCAAATCAGCCACTTTCCAGTCCCTGTCCCAGCTTGCCAAAAAACTTTTCGGGAAATAGGTGAAAGAGACAGACAGGGGGATAAACATTATACTGGAGCAGGAGGCAGAGGAGGACCTAAATAAGGACGCCCTAAACACCATCAAGCTGTGTCCCAAATATCACCCCATTCCTAGTGGACCACTTTAAAAAACAAAGTTCTGCTGTGTCCTAAATAAGAAACAGGGTTTCAATCCGGAGGCAGCCGGAGTCTGTCTGGTACAATATTTCAATCTCACAAGATCCAAGCCTTTACAACTCAAATTAAATTCATCCTGATCTTAATGCCACACTAGGCGAACACCAGTAGACAAAATAGTGGTACTACAATATAATAACTCCATCAATGGAATTATAACACTCAAACTTGCCCTGTCAGGTCTTGAAACATGCTTCTTCAACCAAATCAAATGCCAACTGACTGCTAGTTTGAGAAGAAAATCTTTATTGCTATTCCTGAGCTTTCCTTTCATTCTGACATCTTAGATGTGATGCAAGGCAGTCACGTCTACTGGAAACTCACCACAGATTCCTGGCTGCAGGGACAACCCAATATGTTATTTTTGACTGCATTCCCAATGGCTCACTATTCCACACCATAGTGCACTACCATTGCCAGAGTCTACTGTCAGGAGTCGGTTGACATTTGGGACACATACTTTTAGTTGTCTGTCTGACTTCCACCCTCCACACTGACTGACAGTAGCTCTCTCCTTTCTCTCCCTTCCTCTCTGTCGACGGGCGAGCTTATTCGCACTCTTTATTCAAACTGTACACGTGTTTTTAAAACCTTTTAATGCTAACCGTTTCACCTCTTTTTCTTCCTATTTCTGTCGCCTCCTCTCTTTCTTTCTCTCTCTCACTTCCTCTCTCCCTGTCTCTCCAATAGATTTTCTGAACCTATTTCCCAAGCCTTCACCTCACCTGACTGCTTCCGCTTCCATTGGCCACGCCCTATGAGACCACTCTATTTTAGGCCTCACCCAGTCCGCCCCGTTTGTCTTAAGTCCTGTTAGAGTAGCGCTACTAAGCCGAGTGAGGGTAGTCCCAATGTGCCCAGCTCAGAACCTGTTAGATGGGGACCAAGGATGTCACGGCTGTCATTCCTCTAGGTGGCATCGAGCAGAGAGAGCCGTGCAGTGTAACATCTGGGCCCACCAGGCTAATGTACAGACATACAAATAACAACAAGATGGAATCGCTTCTGGAACCCGCGTTAATGTTTCCTGCCGCTGATGTCTTTGAGTGGTTCCATCAGATCAGAGCCCCCTGCCCTGGACACGTCGGGAGAAATCCAGAAATGTGATTCCAAGCTCTTAGCTTGTGTAAACAGGTTCAAACCAAATAACCGGGTGATTCAATCCCTTCACATTTGAACTAATGGACGTGTTAGTGCCTGGCTGTGCTGGGATGTCAGGCAGTCATTGTACACCAAAGGCTATTCCTGGCTCAATAAGGCATTCAGCAGAAATAGGATGGTTACAATAGAAATGTAAAGCAGAAAGATCCCTGTTTGCTAGTCTCAGAGTGTACGTCCCAAATGGCTCCCTGTTCTCTGTGTAGTTCACTACTTCAGACCGGGGTCCATTGGGCTCCGGTCTAAACGTAGTGCACTACGCAGGGAACGGGTCTCTGTGGTGTTTCCATGACTGAGTCCTCTAAATGACGTCACATTGACAGACAGTGGACATGCTCAGGCACAGACAACAAAGGGGTTTCGCAAAGTGATGCATCTTTCTGCTCTCCTGGGATATTTTGATCCTGTGCACGTTTCTTTCCTCTCTCAAATAATTATTTTAGCACTTGCTGTTAACTATATCTCTCTTTCCCACACACACACACACACAGTTTCCCTCTATGTCTCTGTTATTGTTCTCCCTTCTGTCCTTCAGTGACACTAAGCTCTGTTCCCTCACTGACTAGCCAATCCACTCTACACTTTATATTCTATCCTTAAGCCTCTACTTTCTAGTTCAATCAAACAAAGCCAGGCCCCCTGCTCAAACAAACTTCATTTCTGTTTCTTTCTTTCTCCTCCTTTTCTTCTTCCCCCTATCTTTTTTCAAACTCAGTGATGGACACCTTTCTCCTCCACCCCCCTGAACACCATCGTCCCACTCAGTCACCCACCAATGCCACCCCTCCACCCCTGCCCGTTTGTTCGCCCGCCGTTTCTTCTGGCTGGAATGCCACGCCGCTCCCTTCTGCCCCCTATAGGCCACAGATGGATACTGGGCAGAGTCGTCCATCTTATTAGTTCTGATTGAAGAGGTTAATCTAGCTATAGCTCTCTGCCGGACGCTGAGGTGCATGTTTTATGTGTGTCTGAGTGTTTTATCAGACTGTTGTGTCAAACAAAAAACGATAAAACCACTGCACATGTACGTCAACCTAAGAAATAGCTTGTGATGAGATGACATTTTACTGTTTGCGTGTGCACAAAACCACGGCGGAAACGTGATAGTGTCTTATAACATTTTATCACATTTCCGCCCTCGTTTATGGAGGGGGATCTGTGTGGCTGTTTTATTTGGTGCATATTTTCCAAAACTGGAAAAGTAATTTTTTTAATTTAAGGCGCTTGCAAGCTGTGGCTAGAGGAAGCACTCACGTAGCCAGAGAGGTGCTGAGGAGGAGAAGGAAGGTTATCTTCAGATGTTGCCAGTGGTAATGTGATTGGGAAGAAAAAAAAAGAGTTTTCTCGCTGGGAATAATATACTTTGGAAAGAGAGAGAGAGACTTATCTTGTGTGTAAAGCCAAGCCAAAGTCTATATGTATCGCTGACGATATGGCTTCATCTCTCACTAAAGCTCTCTCTTTCAAGGTCCTGAGTTTCAGACTGAATGCTTGATAGGCTGAGCAGGGCGGTTCGTGCAGTGTTGAATGTGCTCCTTTAACTGTGCTCAAAAGGAGTGTGTTAAAGCCACACCAAGGTTCATTAAGCCAGTAGGAAATAGATATCTCTGATCACCTTATTGCTGTTTAACCAACTATCCTTCATAAGACGGGATTAGTATGAATGTTTCTTTCAGTCCTTTTTCGGTACGGCCACACAGACTTCTTACAGAAAACAGACTCATTAAAATGTCTTCACAATACGGTGTTGTATGTATTGTGTATTATATTAGTTTTTGGTTGTTAGATAACATTCCTTTCTTTGAAATGTCAAGCTTCTTACATTTTTACAAGTTTAATTGAATGCTTATAATTAGAGTGTACTAATAATATACATTTGACTGTTATATAAAATGTGTTGTAAAGGGAAGGTAAATAATTAAAGCATCCAACGCATCTCAGTTATGTGAAAGGAATATAAAATAAAGCCAAATAAGAATGTCTATCGTTCTCCATGTCTGTTTCATTCCAGTGATGTACTTTCTGATGATAGCAATGTCTTGTATGGTCAGTGTCTGGTTTGTTTCATTCTAATTGATCTATTCTTAATAGGTTTGTTAGTTAAGACAATACTGTGTAACGAATGGCCCTCTTCACATAAGTAATTATAACACGTGAAAGAAGAAAAGTAGCAAATGTCTTCAAGCACCAAGTAAAGAGATACAAAACCTCTTGGGTTATTTAAAGTTAACTGTGCTTTTCAGAGCTCACTTTAATGATTTCATCCCAATTCTCTTTAGAAGGTTTCTAGTAGAAGGTTGCTAGGTGTTGACTAAAGGTCATCCTATTTCCAAACCTTCAGGTCTTCCAATCCTGTTTTTTCCCCTGGTATCACTGAAAAGACAGCATATCTTGGTGTAACTGAGGTTAGAGGTGCTGTATTTACTGTGGTGATTGTTTCTTGTATTGTGTTTGGTGGATGTTGAGGATCTGCTCAGTAGCAGGGCCCCATTGGGCTGTTCCTCATGGAGGGGGGGAAGCAGGTGCAGGTAACACCACATAGGCCCCTCTGTATACCAGGGGGCCGGGCCATGGGGGTTCAGGTTACCCTGAAAGGGGGAAAGAGGAGGTCTGGGAGGGTGTCAGTCCCAGTCCCAAAATAAGCCACCAGTGTATTTTGCATGTGTTGGGGATCTGCCGTATTTCAGGGTAAGGTTTGCCCTTCGCATTTCAGCTTACAGTTGAAACACCGCTAGCATGGCGAAAGGGGTAAGTGTGCTCATTTCTATATTCGCGTACATTTGTTTTGTCCTAGCCTTTATACACGATTTAAGAATAATACATTTTTAGGCAGAAATGCAATTTGTTTTCATAAAAACAAGCGTTGAGGAATATTTAGGTATGGGATTTTTGTTCAAAATAATTGAATTGAAAAGTCAATGCCACAATGAGTCCAACCCCATACACAAACACACACACACAGAGACAGAGTATGTCATATGAGTATAAATATGGTTTAGGTGGGCCTGGATCAACTTCGGTAACACCTACACTTATGTCTAAGAGTAAAATACTTCCAACTCACGTCGCTAATTTCTTTTTCAAATGTCTATCGACTCATTAAAGAATGTTATTTGTAGAACTTGTTCAATTTGAGCTGACTTTCGTTTTTAGCAGGTGTTGCTGATAATCTCCTATATCATAGAGAAACGGAAATTGCTATGTCAAGCACATTTCCTGCACTCCACTGGCTCTACTCTCAAAAAACAATTCTTGATTGCTTTTTCAATGTGTCACTCTCACACATTCGTTCTTTCCCGATCAGCCGTTCTTTCGCCTGTTCACACGTGCTTCGGGGAAAGGAAGAGTGACAGCAGCAGATGATTTCCATGATGCTGCATTCTTCCCCTGCTGGAGAAAAAAACCTGACACAGCCCAGCATGTTATAGCTTGTCAGGCTGGTCTTTCCAGCAGGCTCTGTCTCAGGCTCTGTTATGGCTCAATGTTAGACTCTGTCTTAGGCTCAGTCTCAGTCTCTGTTATGGCTCAATGTTAGACTCTGTCTTAGGCTCAGTCTCAATCTCAGGCTCTGTTATGGCTCAATGTTAGACTCTGTCTTAGGCTCAGTCTCAGTCTCAGTATAGTAACCCTTACTGAAACGGTTGTTCTAGATTACATTAGATTGAATAGAACTCATACTCATCAGAGAAACACAATGAAGTCTGCTCACCAACCTATGCTGGTCTATGCTTTTTCTCTTAGCCAGACTAGTCTGCACAATACACAACAAGACACCCCTATGCCATATAACATAAACATGGAAACTTTTACAGGATTCATAAAACGTATTCAATGTGATCTCAACAGGATTATTTAATTCTAAGCATGTATACCTCCCCTCGATCTCTCTGGGTTTGTGTCTGATCTGTTCGTGTCCTTGTTCCTCAGAACGGAGCCGAAAATGGAGCAGGAAAAAAGAACAAAAAAGAGAGGGATCTGGATGAGCTGAAGAAGGAGGTGTCCATGGTATGAGGCTGTCACAGGTCTGGGTCCCAGAAGACACCCTTTTAGCTATGCTAATCGGTAGTGAAGACTCTGGGTGACAGTGTTATGGTGCTATTAGGCCACTACTTGACATTCAAGTATCCTAAACATTAAAACGGTGGCACAACTCCGATCTGGCACCAGGCTAGTCATCCGTTTGGGATGCAGCTTTGCTGTCAAATCAGCAGAAACATCTGGGGCGTGAGTTTCACATTGAATATTGACCTTCTGGTTCATTTGAGTAAATCGAATTATTCTGTTGTTTCAAAGGACGATCACAAGATATCATTAGACGATCTGGAACAACGATATGGAGTCGACCTGGCTCAGGTAACACACACACACACCTTTCTTCCTCTTCCTTTGCTCTGTCCAGTCACGTTCATCTCCCAGCGCTGATCTAATCTCAATATAACTACTGCCTCCCTCCACAACACACACATAGCACACAAACACACACACACATCACACAAACACACACACCCCCAACTGTTACTTTGGTCCACGCTTGTCAATGTGATCCAAATTGAGTCCACAGGGTTTCTCAACCCAGTCCTGTAACGTCCATGTTCAGTGGTATTAATATACAATGAATATCTGTGAAGTGATTGAGATGTCTATCCGTGTCATCTTTAATCCTACCAATTTCATCTTAAACAGAATCAAAAGGTTGTTTCGTGGCCACATTGGATTTGGCTGCCGGGTATTGGTTCTGTCCGACATAACCCCCATCGGGTCCAGTTGGTACAGGGACTATTTTCTCCACCTCTCGGGAACCTCCTGTGTTAACACTTCGACCAGGATTCAAATGGGTGGCAATGACACAGCTGTATTGCGAGAGCAGATCAAGCAAGACTAACAATATAAGAAAGGTTAATAAATATGACAAATATTTTATTAAGGATATGCCAACTATTAAACTATTAAAGTGAAAGAAATACACTTGGGCGTGTCAAATATGAGTTTTAATTATAACTCAACAATGTCAAAGAGTATCGTCATTCGTTTTGATTTCTCTCTTCTGTTCTTCAATGTTTGATGAATTCATTCTGACATTTACATACATAAAAGGAATAATTCATTGTTATAAGCACTGCACAGCTTGATCTTAGGATAATTCTCCACCACTTTATTTAACAAAATTGTTTCAACCTCATTGGTTTTGGTCACCTTACACATTAAAATTAAACATTAAAATGTTTATTGTTATTATAAAAAAAACATTAGAATTTAACGTCAATAGAAATAAAAAGGAAATCAATTTCCTTTTTTTTTTAATTTTGCTTAATTTGTAATTGAATCAAAGTACAAATTTGCAGCTCCATTTAGAATGACTGAAAGTCTAGTAATACTGAGAGAAAACGACTTCTTTAGACATGGTCTGTTGCTTCTATTACAAAACGACTTCTTTAGACACTTGTCTGGTGCTTCTATTACAAAACTACTTCTTTAGACATGGCCTGGTGCTTCTATAAAAAAAGGCGTAATCCTGTTGCTGTAGCTTTAAAACTGAATAAAACGTGTGTCTGTCTTTATAGTGAGGATCTGTCATGGACAGTGATTGTATTAGTCTGTGTGAAAATGTATACCTAAGTGAAGTCTTGTTTGTCTTTTATTATTTGTTTGCCAGAAATGGCTTCAAAAGTGCCAAGCAAGTGATGTTCCTCTATGGGGCATCAAAGAATTCATTCACTGTCTTCCAGGGTTTGACCTATGCCAAGGCTCTGGAGGTGCTGGCCAGGGACGGACCCAACGTGCTCACTCCCCCTCCCACGACGCCAGAGTGGGTGAAGTTCTGCCGTCAGCTGTTCGGGGGCTTCTCCTTGCTCCTCTGGATCGGTGCCCTGCTCTGCTTCCTGGCATACAGTATCCAAGTGGGCACCGAGGACGAGCCAGCCAATGACAACGTGAGAACTGTCACGGGGCTGGGCTGTGTAAAATCAGTCCGGGTTCGCTCCACCAAATGTATCTACACCCCCCGTGTTCCTGCCAGCCCCATCCCGTTCGGTAGTTAACCCTCCCCTCAGATTACAGGCGGTCTTCAGCGGTGAACACACGCTGCGGTCGTGCCTGACGTCCAGCGTGGTCTGCCAACCGGATTAATGTGGGCTCCTCTAGCCTACTTCACATCTGTCAAAGGTTCGCCTGGTCCCAGATCTCTGCATCTCTGGGCCCCTGCATTGGCAATGTGTGACAGGGAGTTGGCATGATACAGCACAGCCACACAGGCAGCCGCTTAGCAGTTACTTTGCAGTGCCTTGCGGTTGGTTGTCAGGTGCTTGGTGTAACGTGACCAATGTCAAATTGATGGAAAGCACACCGCGTACAACCTCAGACAACCATCCTCATTAGCAACATCACCTGCCTTCAGTTCACACATTATGGTCCTGATAATGACACGTACCGCCAATCAGTTTGATATGATCTGCTTGCTGTCTCTATCTCTCTCTCTCTCTCTCACACACACACAATTGCCCCCCTCCCTCCCCCTTTTTCCTCACTCACACTTACTCTCCCTCAGACACACTTTAAAATACACATTGCTTTTTTGGCAGGACAATCGTTGCTGTAGCATTGCCAAAGCGTCAATGTATACAGTGTATATAGCAATACGATAAATGCATATTGATGAGACAAATCTATCAAATGTATTTCGTAATAGAAAGAAGAACAAGATAATGATAGATGTGAATACTGATGACAGTAAATAAATATGATAAATATGAAGAATTTGGATAAATTACAACAGAATGACATATTATTATTGTTATCATTTCAGAAATTGACAATATTAAAATACAACAACAATTACGTTATGTCTATATACATATCTCTCTCTAAATATAAATATATATATATATATATATACTGTATATGTAAATCTGTCATCACTACTCTCGTATAACAGTTGTACCTGGGAGTGGTCCTGTCAGCTGTGGTGATCATCACAGGCTGTTTCTCCTACTACCAAGAGGCCAAGAGCTCCCGTATTATGGACTCCTTCAAGAACATGGTTCCGCAGGTGAGCTGAACTGACTGCAAGCTGTGGCTCCTTTTGCACCCCAAATTGCAAACCCTAAACCCTATTATAGTGAACACTTTCCTTTTTCCCAGGGCCATATGCCCTATAAAATACACTTCTGGCCTTGGTACCTTTAAAGTGCAGTACCATGTTAGAAGTAATGGACTATAAAGTGAACGCAGGCTATGGCTTTGTAAGAGCTTCAACAGGCTTACGTCTCGTAGTACTAGACTTAGTCATTATGTTTCCTTACAGTGATCCTACACTGACTTGAGAAGCTTAACAAGCAACTCATAATTTGAGCCAAAGTTGGATTTGATGGTGAATCATCCTCCCTCATGTATCTCCCTCTCTCTTTCTCTCTTTAATTTATCCTCCCTCATGTCTCTCTCTCTCGCTTTCTCTCTTTAATTCATCCTTTCTCATTACCATCCCTCCATCCCTGACAGCAAGCCCTGGTGATTAGAGAGGGAGAGAAGATGACCATCAATGCAGAGCTAGTGGTGAGAGGAGACCTGGTGGAGATCAAAGGAGGAGATCGGATCCCAGCAGACCTCCGAATTGTCTCAGCCGCGGGCTGCAAGGTGAGGATAAGCGTGACAGGGGAGGGAGAGGCCTGGCAGGAGAGAGATAGGCCTGACCGGAGAGGGATAGGCCTAACAGAAGAGGGATAGGCCTGACCGGAGAGGGATAGGCCTAACAGAAGAGGGATAGGCCTGGCAGGAGAGAGATAGGCCTGACCGGAGAGGGATAGGCCTAACAGAAGAGGGATAGGCCTGACCGGAGAGGGATAGGCCTGACCGGAGAGGGATAGGCCTAACAGAAGAGGGATAGGCCTGACCGGAGAGGGATAGGCCTGACCAGAGAGGGATAGGCCTAACAGAAGAGGGATAGGCCTGACCGGAGAGGGATAGGCCTGACCGGAGAGGGATAGGCCTGACCGGAGAGGGATAGGCCTGACCGGAGAGGGATAGGCCTGACCGGAGAGGGATAGGCCTGACCGGAGAGGGATAGGCCTGACAGGAGAGAGATAGGCCTGACAGGAGAGGGATAGGCCTGACAGGAGAGAGATAGGCCTGACAGGAGAGAGATAGGTCTGACAGGAGAGAGATAGGCCTGACCGGAGAGGGATAGGCCTGACCGGAGAGGGATAGGGGGACAGGCCTGGAGAAACCAAAAAGACGTACTCACTTACTCAATGTCCAGAAGGATTACTTACTTTTACTCTTGTTATTCTCTCTCTCTCTCTCTCTCTCTGTCTGTGCCTGTCCGCTTGTCTCTCTGTCTGTTGTTTCAACTGGATCCCTTTCCCCTGTCTGTGTGTGTAGGTGGATAACTCCTCCCTGACCGGGGAGTCCGAGCCTCAGACACGGACACCGGAGTTCACGCATGACAACCCACTGGAGACCCGCAACATTGCCTTCTTCTCCACCAACTGTGTTGAGGGTCGGTGGGACATCCCCCATTATTCCCCCACCGATGTGTCTCACTGAACCTCCATTACTCCACCCAGCAAGTCTAATCAACCCTCCGTCTCTCCCTCTCAGGCACTGCCCGTGGTGTCGTGGTGGGGACAGGGGACCGCACGGTGATGGGCCGCATCGCCACCCTGGCTTCCGGGCTTGAGACGGGCCAGACTCCCATAAACATGGAGATTGAGCACTTCATCCGCCTGATCACCGGCGTGGCTGTGTTTCTGGGGGTGTCCTTCTTCATCCTGGCCGTCGTCCTCGGGTACAGCTGGCTGGAGGCCGTCATCTTCCTCATTGGCATCATCGTGGCCAACGTCCCGGAGGGTTTGTTGGCCACCGTCACCGTGAGTACGCCTTGATGTAGCCAGAGCAGCCCACAGCCCGGGGCAACAGCCGATCTCCGGTTCATGTCGTGTAAAGCAGCTTGATCTGCTTGATGTTGAAGAACACCCCCAGGACAGGATGCTTGTCTTTCATAGGGACATTGCTTCTCGGGTAGCTTGTGAGTAAGAGAGCAATGTGCCAGATTCAAACCCAAGCACGCAGCGGAACATTTATCTATGCTAGAGGCAGCAGCTTAAATCCCTAGACCCCCCGAGGCAATGAACTTGAATTGTATATCTTGGTAAAATAATAATTCTCCATCTCCATGCAAATCTCTTACTAAATATCACAATTGACACGTTTGCCCAAGTCATGCTCTCTAAACTGTAAAAATAGTTTTTTTGCATTCAATAGCTCCTCTTTAACCATACGAGTGACATTACTGCAAAAGACGTTAATTTCTCAGTCAGTATTTACTGATGAGGCATATGAATCAAACATACACTGCTCAGAAAACACTTAAATCAAACATTGGGTCTCGATTAATGAAATATATTAAAGATCAAAATCTTAACTGTACATTGTGGTGAGAACAAAATGATGTAACAACGGTCAATGAAAACCAAAACTCCAGGGCTGGATTTAAACACCAAAAACCAAATCAAAATCATAGGCTGTTCCAACTTGCATGAATTTCTTTATGTCAGCTCATAATTTGACTCAGTAGTTTGTTTGGCCCCCACATGCCTGTATGTGCTCCCAACAACGTCTGGACATGCTCCTGATGAGATGGTGAAAGGTGTCCTGGGGGATCTCCTCCCAGACCAGGATCAGGACATCAGTGAGCTCCTGGACAGTCTGTGGTGCTTGGTGATGTAGGATGCACGCTACATAACATCCTAGAGGTTCTCAATGGAATTCCGGTCTGTGGAACGTGAGTCAATGGCATCAATGCCTTTGTCGTCCAAGAACTGCCTACATACTCTGGCCACATGAGGTTGGGCATTGCCCTGCTCTAGGAGGAACCCACTGTACCAGCGTAAAATCTGATGATGGATCTGAGGATTTAATCCCGGTAGCACTTGGAAGTCTTTGCAACCCTCCAAGGAAATTCGAAGAGTCATCTGTGAAGAGAACTGGGTGCCAATGATGGATCTGACAGTTCTGGTGTTCTCTTGCAAAAGCCAATTGAGCTGCACGGTGCTGGGCTGTGTGAACAGGTCCCACTAGAGGACGTCGGGCCCTCATGCCACCCTCATGGAGTCTGTCTCTGACAGATGGTCAGACACATGCACACAAGTAGGCCACTGGAGGTTATTTGCAGGGCTCAGGCAGTGCTCCTTCTGTTCCTCCTCACACAAAGGAGCAGGCACCAGTTCTGCTGCTAGGTTGATGCCATTCTACGGCCCTGTCCACCTCACCCTGTGTAACGGTCCATCTCCGGGTATCTTTTGCACGCTCTTGATACTGTATTGGGAGACACAGCAAACCTTCTCGCTACGGCACGTCACAATGAATGTGCCATTCTGGGGGAGCAGGACTACCTGTGCAACATGAATGGACTGCTGGTACCGCCTCAGAGACAAGGTCACTAGCAAAACGCTAAACTGGAGAAGAATCAGTCAGGAAGGATACGGAGAGAGCAATTGTCTGTGGCCACCCCCTGCAAAACCATTATTTTTTGGAGGTTCTCTTGCAGTTGCCTCTTCAGTGCCCAGGTCACTTTTATTTGCTCCAAAACAGGTGACATTGATTCATCTCTCATCTCTTATGCTATCTAACTGGACAGATTGATATCCCTGAAGTTTAAGTGGTTTGGTGCTGTACTGTGATGATTATGTGTTCCCTTACTTTTTTTGAGCGGTGTACTTATTACTTTTTTGTCCTAGTCTCTCCATCCACGTTCTTTTCCTGAGCTCTAACCTCTCCCTTAGGTGTGCCTTACCCTCACTGCCAAGCGGATGGCGAAGAAGAACTGCCTGGTCAAGAATCTGGAAGCTGTGGAGACTCTGGGTTCTACCTCTACCATCTGCTCCGACAAGACCGGGACTCTGACCCAGAACCGCATGACCGTGGCCCACATGTGGTTTGACAACATGATCCACGAGGCCGATACCACAGAGGACCAATCTGGTGGGACCACCTGCAGACATAACCCGTCCCTTCCGTCCTACAACCTGCTTTAAATTAGCACTGATAAATTATCTGAGTATTTGGAGATGCTAGATTGGAATGCAGATATCCCGGTCACATTGTCAGCAACATTCTAAATAAGTAACGGTATAAAGTGAAATAATACACGTGGAATATATTGGAAATCTGGGAATCCTACAACTGGGATATTTGGAAAAGGTGGATATTTTTTAAAGATCTGAATTGTGTACACACTAGGCATGGGTCTGTAAGTGATGCATGTTCTGTATTTTGTCAGGTGCTACCTTCGACAAGAGCTCCGCTACATGGCAGGCTCTATCTCGCGTTGCTGGTCTGTGTAATCGTGCTGAGTTCAAAGCTGGACAGGAAAACATTACCATCCTTAAGGTATGTAGGGGCCACTATAAATTCATACCAGTGATGGCTGATGCTGTGAGGATTGCTCAAAGCAATAGCTGGATGCAGTTTCACTCATTCATTCAAGCCAAACCGATTACTTATGAGCCAATCCTCCATGTTAAAAGGGCCCAGAACAGCGTATACACACGTGGCTGAATGCGGTGTACTCACATCACGTCTCATTGAAATGAACAACACAGAGCCCGTTCCTCCTAACTTTCACATTAGCAATAGTTGCACACGGTTCTGCGGTGGGGTAACAACCCATTCTGACAATGTGAATAGACTGTCTCCTGCTGAACGTTGTGGTGTTACAGAGGGACACTGCTGGTGATGCTTCAGAGACCGCTTTGTTGAAATGCATTGAGCTCTCATGTGGGTCCGTCCGCTCCATGAGAGACAGAAATCCCAAGGTCGGAGAGATTCCCTTCAACTCAACAAACAAGTATCAGGTACGAAATAAACCTCTTTGGTAACAATTTACCACACAAATTCGATACAAAAATCGATAGTTGTGCAAAATTCCTATTCAACTTGATGTTATATGCTAGCTCACCCTGAGTCTATGGTCCAGGACAAACATTTTCTCCATGGTTACCAAATCAATGTAAATCAGGCGTCAGTGTTTATTTCATAATGTCCAGACCACATCAAACACTGTGGAATCAATGTCAGGGGATTTCAATATTCTTTTAACATGCTCACACAACGCTATTATTTGCAATGATTTATATCTTGCAATAGCTAAAGTTACCTGGATCATGTAACAACTGTTCACAGAAAATGGAATCATGGATTTTACTTTCTCTTGGCTCACTGAGAACTTTCAGGGTGAAGAACATTTTAACATCAAAATGAAAGGGACACACTCACTGCGTCCCATATACAGCACAATATACAATTCCCAAGTCTTTATTTCATCTTCTGCCAATCAAAGCTGTCCATTCATGAACAAGAAGATAATGAAAACAGCCACCTACTCGTTATGAAGGGAGCACCAGAGAGAATTTTGGACAGGTATTTATTTACATCAAAACTAACCGTGTTTAAGTGAAGTTTAAGTGAATCGGTGGCGCTTCACAGCACTGTAGCACTGTCTATGTGTCTTATGTGAAAGACACATAGACACGCCCTCTATCCATCTATGACGAATATATCCTAGTATCTCCCTGAGTGAGAGCAACAGGTGCATAATTCCTGTGTTCGTGCAACTCCCAGGTGTAGTACCATCATGATTGATGGTCAGGTGCGACCACTGGATGAAGATCGGATTGACTCTTTCCAGACAGCCTACATGGAACTGGGAGGGCTGGGAGAGAGAGTTCTAGGTACCGTACGCGAGTCACCCTCCTACGCTACGTTTATTTCCCCAACATCAAAGAATAGAAAATAGAAAACAGAATAGTGTTCATCCAAAGATGAAAATAAAGTGATGGTGTCTGGTGTGTTTCTCTCTGCCTCAGGGTTCTGTCACCTGCAACTTTCTCCAGCACAGTTTCCTCTGGGATTTGTGTTCGACTGTGATCTGGTCAACTTTCCGCTAGAGGGGCTGTGTTTCTTGGGTCTCATGTCCATGATTGACCCTCCCCGGGCTGCTGTTCCCGATGCCGTGGGGAAGTGCCGCTCGGCTGGAATAAAGGTGAGCAGCACAAAACAACAATCCATCAACACACCCACCAATCAAACAGTTATCAATCAACACAACCATCAAACAATCAATCGACACACCCATCAATCAAACAGTTAATCAATCAAACAAACAATCAATCAACACCTCCCGCCGAGTAACCAACCAATCAATCAACACACCCATCAATCAATCAATAAAACAACGTAAAATTCTGGTAAAACCAAAATTCACATTTTCTCCTGGAATCAGGAGGGAGTAATTAGGAAATCTGTGACTCCTCCATCTGGAATTTCAGGAAAATCGGGGAACTTTACAGGAAATCTTGCACTGAGATGAACGTTCAAAACGAACAAAACAGAGGGAAGGTACAGGTGACGGCAGGGTATAGACGACATGCCGTGTGTGTTACAGTGTGAGCTTTTCTGATCCGCTCTGCCGTCAGGTCATCATGGTGACTGGTGACCACCCCATCACTGCCAAAGCCATTGCTAAAGGCGTGGGCATCATCTCAGAAGACAACGAGACCGTGGAGGATATCGCTGAAAGACTGAATATTCCCCTGAGTCAAGTCAATCCCAGGTCTCTGTGTGTGTGTGTGTGTGAGAGACTTTGCCCGTCTGTCTTTGTGTTGCCCCTCACCTCCGGCTTGTATCTGTGTCTGGTTCCCAGGGACGCTAAGGCGTGCGTTGTGCACGGTGGGGACCTGAAGGACATGAGTGCAGAGTACCTGGATGACCTGCTCAGGAACCACACGGAGATAGTGTTCGCCCGCACCTCGCCTCAGCAGAAGCTTATCATCGTGGAGGGCTGCCAGAGAACGGTGAGAGGACGTCCACGCGCGCGTGTGTGTGTGTGTGTGTGTGTGTTTGAGTGACTGTGTTATTAAGGCATAAGCGAGCGGGGTCTGAATCTTTTCTCAGAGTTAGATATTGGGGATGGGGCTGTATTCTATGGAAAAGTATTTGACGGTAAACGGGGTCAGAAAATATAACAACTCCATTTATTTCCCATTCACAGACGTTTTTCAACTACACGGTTTCTCATTCTCAGAACCTATGTTGTCTTGTTCTAGGGGGCGATTGTTGCGGTCACTGGGGACGGAGTGAATGATTCGCCTGCGCTGAAGAAGGCTGACATTGGGGTTGCCATGGGGATTGCCGGGTCTGATGTCTCCAAGCAGGCGGCAGACATGATCCTTCTAGATGACAACTTTGCCTCCATCGTAACAGGCGTGGAAGAAGGTGAGGAAGAGATGAAGACCAAAAGAAATGTGAATATCGTGAAAAACTTCTCAGTGTCTGTCTTCTGTTGTTCTTCGATGTCAAACAGGTCGTCTGATCTTCGATAACTTGAAGAAGTCCATTGCGTACACCCTGACCAGTAACATTCCAGAGATCAGCCCCTTCCTCCTCTTCATCCTGGCCAGTATTCCCCTGCCATTGGGAACGGTCACCATCCTCTGTATTGACCTGGGTACTGACATGGTGAGGACCTGTAACGCTGGCTGGAGACCCGTGTCGGTACTCTGTTTGGGGATGTTGATCTGACAAAGATTACGTTTGAGTGCCGGACTAAAGAGCAAGCTCAATGAAGATTCTCAATTCAAAGTGTTTTTTAGTCCAGGATTAGTCTTAAATGGTACCCGGAAAACCTTTGATAGTTTTTTTTTTCCAACAGTCCATCTGCTTGATCTCTGCTACGGTTAAAACCTAGTTATTTCAGTGAGCTTCCTTTCCTTTCTGCAGTTCACGTACCTAAAGACGTTCAGTTACCAACCGGCCAACTCTTTGTTCTATGACTTGTTATGTTGACTCTATCTATTTCTTATTTTCCGGTGTGGCTCTGCGTGTAGAGCGTGGCGCTTATGACACCAGCATTCTAGGTTCAAATCCCAGAGCCACCCACATTTCAAACATATGCACACATGTCTGCCAGATGCTTTAAAAATGTGTCTGGTTCATGGCATGTATAATCATTCCGCACAACACTCCCAAACAGCCGTCCACCCAGCTTGATCACACACTACCCCACCTTATTACTCATTACTCATTGCCTCGGGTCAGGGTGACAGCTGCTACATCCACTAGAGCAAACTGAATTTGTATCCACCCTGCTGTGCGGTCCCAGCCGGGCTCAGTCCATGCCCCACCTCATCTCACACACCCTTTCCGATTGCGGATTCCTCTGTTGCGTGTGTCGCCCACAAACAACCCCCCCCCTTCTATCTGAGTCCAGGTTCCAGCCATCTCATTGGCCTACGAGACGGCCGAGAGTGACATCATGAAACGTCAACCGCGGTGTCCAAAGACAGACAAGCTGGTGAACGACAAGCTGATCAGCATGGCCTACGGACAGATAGGTCAGAATGCCTTCGTGGAGCTGTGTCCTAAATGGCACCCTGTAGCGGACCCCAAAGAAGGGCACTAAACAGTAAATAGTGTGCCACCTGAGACTCCTCTCCACCAGCTGTATTTCATGGGCAGCTGTGATTGAATGTTCTATTACACTCACCAGGTATGATCCAGGCTATTGCCGGATTCTTTACCTACTTTGTGATCCTGGCTGAGAATGGCTTCTGGCCGGGGACGCTGCTGGGCATCCGTCTGCAGTGGGATGACCGCTTCAACAACGAGCTTGAGGACAGCTATGGACAGCAATGGGTGAGACTGACAGGGTCTAAAATACACATCACAGGTGGAGTGAATACGTCTGTATCCTCAGTAGACTACTGGAACTGTGACATTTGTGTTATTGACTGTAACCAGTTTTGATCTGTGAGTGTACTAAGCGCTGTTTCCTGGTACAGACCTATGAGCAGCGTAAAATCGTTGAGTTCACCTGCCACACTTCATTCTTCGTGAGCATTGTGGTGGTGCAGTGGGCCGATCTAGTTATCTGCAAGACCAGGAGGAACTCTGTATTCCAGCAGGGCATGAAGTAAGTGGAAAAGGCTGCCTCTCGAATGCCCATAGGCCTTTGGTCAAAAACAAGTGTACTATTTAGGGTATAGAGTGCAATCTGGGACACCCATTGAAGGACATGATGTTTCACCAGAAGGCTTGTGTATAGCGTCAACTGTCAGGAGTGGTTCCCCTTTCTTGACAAAGTATTTCCTATTTACCTTTGTCACTTCCTGAACAGGAATCGTATCCTGATCTTCGGGTTGTTTGCTGAGACCGCTCTGGCAGCCTTCCTGTCCTACTGCCCAGGAATGGACATCGCCCTCCGCATGTACCCACTGAAGTCAGTATCAGACATCATACTCTCCGCCCAGAAAGCAATAACACCCATCCCCGAAAATACCCACTGCTTTGTGTCAAACCTTAAACAAAGAAGCTGACTACACAAATCACAAGTCTAACCCCTGTAGTCAGGACAGCACACGTCCCTACTGTACATACCCTAAACTCATCCTCGTAACACAAATAATCAACAACAACCCCTTTCCAAAAAGTTTGGGACACTGCGTGCAATGTAAAATAGAAACAGAATGCAATGATGTGCGAGTTATTTAAACCCTATATTCAATTAAAAACATTTTATCAAAATTATTTTGAATGATTTGCACATCGTCGCATTCTGGTTTCATTTACATTTTACGCAGCATCACAACGTTTTGGGTAACAGGGTTGTACAATGGACCAATCAGCCCATCCTGGTTTTACCGACACTCACTCCCTCTGCTCCCCTCCAACTGTCTTTATCTCTCCCCCAGGGTTTCCTGGTGGTTCTGTGCCCTCCCCTACAGTCTCCTAATCTTCATTTATGATGAGGTCCGCAAGCTCATCATCAGGAGGAGTCCCGGAGGTGGGTGACAAAGAGTGATGTAGAATAACACATAAAGAGGGACAAACGCAGGCACGGAATGTGTCAGTTGTCTGTCACTGAGTGCTGGTTCTGTGTGATCATTTCTCACTACAGTCAATCTCTCAGGTTAATTATTTGATTGATGTGCTGGTGATCAGAGAGGCACTGACTTAAAAGGGCTTTCTATATCTAATATACAGATGAGGAGATAGTGGCTTATAATAGCACTGTATGATAGAGTCTCATTCTTGTCTCGCTATTCTTTTTCTTTCTCTTTTCTAGGTTGGGTGGAACAAGAGACTTATTATTAACATTCAGAAAAGGTTTATTGTGAGTTTGAACATCTCTCAGTCTGTCTGATACTGTGTGAGTACGAGTTAATGCGACATCTAAGTGTTATAGAATTGCATTTTGTTATTGAAAGTAAGAAACAATGGGTGGCCGGTTGAGCTCTTTGAAAACAAGTTGACACTTCCATTGTAAATCAGTTTTTTTGTAAGTGTGTGTGCTCGTATGAGTGTGTGTTTGTCTTTTTGTTGATTGATATTGTATTTCATGGATCAGTACAATTCTGGTTATTACAGAGAATACTGCTCCAAATATATTTGAAATTGTGATTGATATTTCTGAGTTTTCCACATTTCAGTTGTATTTTAGAAATGTTAAACTAACAAGACATTGCAAAATGACTATAGCGTATGAATTACCCCTAAATAATTTTCATTCACCAATAAAAAGTATTTAAAAACAAAACATATCATTTTCTTGTGCTAATTCAGAAGGGCAACCTATCCTCTATATAGTGCAATAATGAATAATGGAAGCGAGCCATAAAACTAAATGGGTTATTTCACAGTTTTGGGAATTTGGGCAAGAACACTCTCCCAGCTTTAATAGGAAGTTGGTTGCGCCAATGGGGTGCCAGAACAGAGAGTGGCTTTGATTGGACTGTGAGGGAACTGCCTTCTCATACTAATTGGATGGCTAAGAGACAACAGGCGCAATAATCAAAAGCGTAAGGAATGTAGTTTGTACATAGTTTACAGGTAGTGAGCGGCACTACACCTGGACACTGCACCCAAGGAGGCATCGGAAGGAGTGGGGTAATATGGGAGGACTTGTGATGGTTTAAAACCAAGCAGCAGCGTTCTGGATAACTTGATGGCATAAGTGGAGCAAAGTAATTGAATTTTATCAGCATAGCGATGATATAAGAAACCTGATGATATAACGAAGCCAAGTGACTGGATGCACAGAAAGAAAAGGGGAGGGCTCAGAACTGCCCCCCGGGGACACAGTAATAAAAGCTGCTGGAGCAGATAGATCCTCTGCACATCAACTCATAGGAGCAGCTGAACACGTAGGACACGATCCAACAGTATGCACAGCCTGAAACAGCATTTAGTAAAGATAAGGTCAAGTGCATTTGCCTGCCTTATGATTGAGAGTGGACTGGGGAAGGGTGAGATCAGAATAGAAAAGCAATTAATTGAACACAGGTTGGGAGCTGAGTGGCTGAGAAATGTGTGCTGAATCCAAGTAGAATGCATTCCTTATCCATCCACAAAATAAATGTTATCATTATTTCCCCAGGTAAGTGTGATATGAACACATGCTTATTTACAGTAACAGCCTGGAGCAATTAAGATTAACTCTCATCCTCAGGGAGAGAATGTATGCCCTTTTACCCCCCTGCCAGTTTAGCGGATAGAACAAGCCACATTTTGTTTACTTGCTCAACCTTCTTTACAACCACTCCAACTTGTTGCACCTTCACATAACTGAGAAAGAATGGTGAAAGTGAAGGAAGAGAAAAACAACAACAAAAAAGGATTTCAAGCTTGAAGTGAAGTTTAGAGGATTTTCTGGGGCTCTCCATGTCCCCGTCAGGGTCATAAAGTCAAGGGCCTGTAAAGCAGAGTTGTCTGAGATTACCTCGTCCTTGTAGACACCACATTACCAGTTGCAAACCGGCAAAGAACAGACGATTTGAAATGTTTTCAACTGCTGTTTGGGAAGAATCTATAAAAATGACACAGTGCTTTTAAATCTCTGAAAATTATGTTTGTGCTTCCTATTCCTGCTTACTCCACTCTAAGTGAGATCTTAACGAAACACATGCCTGCATATATTATAATAACACAGTATTTCTATTGTAAAAAAATATAACAGTTGCCAACACCCGGAGTCTAACTAAGAGATAATTACATTTGTGAATGTTATCAAATATAAGTTGCAGCCCTGGTGGTTTGTGCACAAGTGATATGCATAGAAAGATATAATAAATTAGTCCACTTTGCTTATGTTTAGGGTTTGCTTCATTGTCAAGAATATCAACATCTTACATTTTATTTCAAGCATCATTATACCTAGTGCTTAGCATTATACCTAGTGCTTGGCATTCTGTTCAGCCCGTCCCCCAGGACATCCATTTTTTATCTTTCTGTGCATTTGCTGCAAGAAAACCTGTCCCTGATACTCTTTTACTCATTAAATCTCATGGAATTGAATTTCAACGGTTCAAGTTGACGATACACTCTGATATTAGTCTCGCATCATTTTTAACTGCAGTCTTTAATCTGACGCTCTAAAATTATTTTTTTATATATTATATATATATATTTGCATTCCGTGTTCAGTCAATAACGTGTTCCCTTCGGTTTAGCACAATTTACATGTTTTGTAATGAAAACGGGAAATACCGCTGAAATTAAAACGATGGACCAGTTCAGCCGCTCCGGGCCGTAGTTTGTCCCACCCCCCAGGACTGTCTTTTAAAATGACCTTCTCAAAATGGCAGTACGGATCCGACCAAGTACGGCATTTATAAACGTAATTTCCTGTTCCAGCTGTCAATGAAAAAAATGGCGTTGCTTCTAAGGTCAGTAGATACTTATTCCTAGGATAACTTCAACAAAATGTATTTGGGGTTTTCTTTCGTTTGTAGGTTAGATAAATGTGTCTTTTTAAATTTGATTAGGTTCAGTTGTTAATCTAGAGTGTTTGCATTTTCCGCTAATACTATAGTCATTTCGTTAATGCTCGCTATACATGTTAGCATGTAGGTTGGCTGCTTTAGTTTCTACTGTGACAAGAGATTTGAGATTTACAGCTATACATTTTGTACAGCTAATGAACGCTACATTAAGCGGGATGCCAAGTTTGTCAATTTCGATAGATACCTAGTAAACGTAAGCCTGCTTGTAAACTATCCTTGTTAACTTGTTTAGTATCCTTGTTAACTTAAACAACTACAATAGCTTGTCTGAACCTTGTAGAGTCGGTCAACTTGGTACTACTTTTATTTTTTAAGTGACCAGAATAAGTTGATCCCTACTACATTTAGCTGCTTATCTAATTACTTGGCCTACTAGTATCTTCCCTATATGGTGGACTCTGTTTTTCTGTGTTAAGGGGTTGGTAGTCTTACATCCATGCTTGAAATGTCGAACTTTGACCTGACAATTTATGATTGCTTTCCCATTCGTTAAGCCATTACCCGATATTAAACTAATCTTTTAAACAGGACATTAACCCGACAGGGCACTTGCCTGTCCCGCTCTCAGTTCGGCATTCTCTACAGACAGTGAGTAGATGCCTGTTTGTACACTTGAGTGTCAGTTATTTATTATATGAATGTGCTACTATGTGTGTACATGGCGGTATGTATCGTAAATTCTGTTTTACTCTCTGCCTTAGTGCTGTTCCAATGGGAACTTCTGCAAAAGAGGAAATGAACACATTTTGGGCCAAAAACAACAAAATGAACCGACCTGTGTCTCCACATGTGACCATTTATAAGTAAGTTGGCTACGTTTGTGATTCCATAAACATTATTAATAATTGAAAATACTAACATTGCATAGGACTCGTATAGCGTCATTCCAGGAGCCAAACGGCTTGTCCATCCATAACAGGCAGAACCAAATTCAGGAAAAAAACTCTTCAATAGCCTAACATTCTCAGATTACCTCCCAAAATAAGGACAAACTCTGCAGACAACCAGTAGTGAATGTGTAAATTAAGTGTGTTCAACATTCTGGCATTTTACATTTTATAGGGCTTTTCCAAGTACCCATGTGTTAAGATTTGAGCGAAAGTCTTACTCTGATTAAATAATGACACGCTGCCCCTCGTCAATAGGTATCTGGAATAATATTTCTATTATACTATTTTGTTAGGATGAATGGCACATGTACATTTTAGTCCTGCACAGGCATATGCAAACAGGATATGTAGGTTGAATGTATAGGAGTTGACAGATGAGTTGTTTGTTTTACATGTTAGGATAATTTTCTGTAAAATCTGTTATCCCAGAAACTGTAGTGGAAACGCCTTTTGTGCAGATATTGATGAATGAGACATCAAATCGAAGTAATCTTGGATCAGGCATTGATTCATGTGGTCTTTCTGCAGAATGTCTCCAGAAAGCAATGCTGTTCATTAATCAAGGCTACAGATTAAATAAACGATTAACTTTACTGGCTGGTAAAAGGGCACAGTGTTTGGCTTGATGCTGCTTTCTAATAAACTAGTGTCAGTTTCTGGTTTGTTTGTATTTTTTTCTGGACATACAAATAGTATGCTGTTATCAATAATAATTTCATTTAGTAGTGTAGCCTAACCACACTTCAAGATCAGAGGGCATACATTTGCAATTTAGTGTTTTTGTGTCAAAGCTTTTCACTCATGCATTGCTGTCTATCCACAACAATATAGTTTATTAGAAATTACGTTGTGGCAAAAAAAATGGAATGTTCATCATGCTGGATATTTTGCTCCTTGTATGTGAAAATGTACTTGGCAATAAAGCTGATTCTGATTAAATCTATTGTCAATTGGATGAAAACCTAGCTTTTGTGGATTATGTATGGTTATGTACAGTCCATTGAATCTCAATGCCATTTTGGCGATTAATCCCCTGTAAAGACCATCCACCGGCATTGATTCAGTGTGTGGTGAAGTTGTTTATGGAGCAGGTCGGCACACACGGGTCTACCATTGAAATGCATAACAACCATTCCCCCCGATGTATGTCAACCCGTTATTATTTTGCATGTGTATTTTATTATGGTCATTCCCGATTTGTATGGAGCGGATAGAGATGAAGGATGACAGTTGGGACCGATAGCGAGAAGTTGTAAGGCGGTAGGCTGGGTTGTGAGTGTGTGGATTCCCAAGATGTCTACCTGAACCTGAGGAATTACTGCTGGATCAGCCTAGTCTCAGATGTCTGTCAGTTTCCTACACATCCAGGGTGAACCATTAAACCGCCATGTTTGTGTACCGCTTGTTTCACTGCCGTGTGTCATTTTGCCCTGTGACTCACAGGTGGTCAATGCCCATGTTGATGTCCATCACACACAGAGGCACGGGAGTGGGACTGAGTGCAGGTAATCACCGTGGCGACCTCCTGCGGTGTGTGAAAAGGCCCAATAGACCGGCGACCTCCAAACGTACAGCACGTCATTGTCTCACAGGCATTTTCCCTCCCTCAGGTATCTCTGCGTTTGCGCTGTTAGCGTTGGTGTTGCCAGGTAACTACCCTTACTACCTGGACCTGATCCACTCCCAGTCTTTTGGGCCTGCTCTACTTGGACTGGCTAAGTTTGGCATTGCCTTTCCGTTGTCCTACCACACCTTCAACGGAATCCGCCATTTGGTAGGTACACGTTCACTACTCCACACTTTTTTAAACTAATAACTGTGCGTACATGATTGTTATTTCCTAAAAATAATCGTTTGTTTCTACTCTTGCCTTTCTGTTAGTGCTGGGACAGTGGAATGGGATTTAAGATTCCTGAGGTATATCGCTCCGGCTACATAGTCATCGCGCTGTCAGTACTGACCACCATTGCTGCCATTGCGTACAAGTGAGCAGCGTGAGAAGAGGGGAGGAGAGAATATGGACACAGTTGATGGTGAAGCGGTTGTTATGTTTATGTTTTGGTCTTTGTGGCACCAACACAAAAAATCAACTTGATGAATAAATTTCAAATCAATCACTGTTTTGTAGTTCAAGGAGGTGTGGATTTGTTCCGATTGGTTGCTGTGTTCACATGTTGTTTAAAACGAAATTGTAACTTAAAGGGGTTTTGGTTATTACAAAATAATTATGCTCACACTCCTGTATTCTTTTTTGTTTCAACCAGCAGAGGTTAAATACTGCAGAAGTTGGTAATTTAACAAAATGTTTAACCACGTTTCTTTTTTTTTTTTACCCCATAAACAAGTTTCAGGCTGAGGATGTGTCTTAAACCCAGTTAAAGAAAGTTTCATTCCTTTAAAAAAAGTCAGTGAAACGATGTGCGAGAGCCAGATCAGTCTGGATCCACAAGGCTGTAAAATGGGAATGTGACCCCAATATCCCCATGTCTGTTATCTAACTGAATAGGATTTTGTTTGATTACAGTTTGGGGGTGGAATAATTATCCTTGTGTCTCAAACAACTCCTTTTAAAGTGCACTACTACGTTTGGTTCTGCTCCAATAAGAAGAAGGGAACTATGTTAGTATTTGGAACACATTGCATGTTAATGTGCCCTACATCTGTCTCCTGTTATGTCTCTAATGTATCTTGAAAATATCCACATTTAGATTGTTCAGACCTTTAAGTTACTGATAATGACACTGGTAAGTAAGAGCTCGAGGCAGTGTTATTCAAACTTTTTTTAGCAGGGAATGCATGTTTTTCCTCGGGTGGGGGTGTAACTGGTGGCCCTGAAATAAAATACCCATTTCCATTGGCAGGCAGCAGTTTGCTGTGTGACATTCATTACTTTTAAAGCAGCACAAGCAAACTAGGCTATGTGAACATTTCATTTTTAATCAATAAAACTCCCTGTAATCTCCCAGTGGTGACCCTGAGGTGAATACCTCTGGGATGAGGGACAGGTTTTGTCTAGAGACCCCACTGCTACCCTGGTGGGGACAAAGTGCCCTGACTATAGTGGGAAAGACTACCCTGGTGTGGACAGAGTGCCCTGACTATAGTGGGAAAGACTACACTGGTGTGGACAGAGTGCCCTGACTATAGTGGGAAAGACTACACTGGTATGGACAGAGTGCCCTGACTATAGTGGGAAAGACTACCCTGGTTGTGGACAGAGCGCCCTGACTATAGTGCGAAAGACTACCCTGGTGGGGACAAAGTGCCCTGACTATAGTGGGAAAGACTACCCTGGTGTGGACAGAGCGCCCTGACTATAGTGGGAAAGACTACCCTGGGGCTACATATCACCATTTACACTTCATCTAGTGTGAAGACTGACAGCATTCAGATTTTCTGAAATGTGGTTCGATGCCCACAAGCTGCTAGACGTCCCCACGATGTGTTTTGTTGTTGTTTGTCTAAAACCACAGGAGCATAATGCTCAATCTTTATATCACGAGCACCTGCAAGGCACACACACTATGTTTGGAACTACCTATGTTGTCTGAACTAGCTACTGCTGCCTGAGGCTTCACCTCCCACCGAGCCACACAGGAGCTTTCTATATCTCCTCCTATTTCTCTCCGAACTTCTTTCTCTGCTCCTCTTTGTATCTGGGTAACAAATTGCTTTAGTTAGTAGTATGTGTGCTTTCAGAATACTTACAATAAAAAGTGCAAAGTAACCGCTCACATAATGTCCTTTCCAATTCTGTATGCAAATACGAATAGTGTAGTCTCTCCTTTCTCAATAGATGAGCTGGCTGCACAGCGCCCTTTTGATTAGGCTACAGAGTGCATGGGGTGGGGAAATAGGATGACGTAAGGGAAGAGTAATAGATTCTCTTTACCAAGAGAGATGGGGAGAAATCTCCATGATGACTGCCTTTCATCACAAGTTTTTATTGAATTCTTAACATTTAAATGAATTGTAACCAATGCACTTCATCTTTTTTTAAATGCTAACTATATATTATTCTATATTGTTTTCATTACAGGTTACTCTGCATTATTTATGGATGAAATCAGATGTTCGCCTAGCCTCTGATGAAATCATAGAGATGGTTAGAGGAATTTACTGGGAGATTAGTTGTTGAAGGAATCCGCTATTTTAATCTAGTCAATTAGGTGGGATTTATAGCTTCATTGGCATATTATTTTTTATGGCCTGACTGATCATTTGCTAAACAATTACTAACCAGAACAAAGAAAGGTATCAGCCAATGAGTTGTACCGAAATTCAGAACGTTACGGTTGCTCATACTACCATTATAACTCCTCTGTCTATCTTTCTGTATGAAACACAGTGAATGATATCGCCATCTTGGTCCAGCATTGGGATACGGGTAGTGCGACCCCTACCGGTATGTCCGCGAACTGCAGGTAACTGGTCCTGATGCTGCGTGAAGATGCTGTGGATGCCCGATAAGGTTTGAGAGGAGGGGGATATAAACCCGATTTTCATCGGCTTGTGAGACTCAGTCTCTGTGGCGCAATGGAATAGCGCGCTGGACTTCTAATCCAGAGGCTCCGGGTTCGAGTCCCGGCAGAGATGGGTGGAGCCGGGTGGCTTTTTAGAAAACATCCCCCTACTAAATTAAACACGCAATTTAAAAAGAAAATGCATTTTATGTAACAGTGTCCATGCTAACGTGTCGTAATATCGATATGCATTAAACGCCATAGAAATCCCAATGGAATTTCTTTGTCAGCACAGCTCCGGTTTCGATCATTTCCAGAGTAAATGTGCATAGGTTTCTCTAACGCATCATTGATTCTCTTCGCACCTTCTCTTGTTTTTGAGTGAGTCCCCTATCAAAAAATTCAGTTTCTCGACAGCTTGTTCACTTAGACACTCAACTGTCTTTTCATTCATTCCCCTCTTATCCTTTCTTTTATTTGATCTGAATTCATTCACACATCCATCCATACGTCATTCATGAGGAAAACATAACATCTGCTCTCTGACTGCCTGTCTTGTGGAAAATGCTAACGAATTTAATAATAGAAAACAACGTGTCAAATGTTTTGGTATGACTTTTATTGCCCTATCCATATCCTATTTAACATGATATTATACAATAAGAGCAACAAATGAATTATTCTCATTACAAACAAAAGCACGTGCTTAAGTGAAAATCTGCTGTAATCAGGCTCTGTTGTAATTAAATAGTATTCTATGAATAGGCTACAGGATCATCACTAAATAGTCCAAATTACGTGTTCAGGAAAGCGCGCGTAAAGACAACCTGAGGCACTGTGCTTCGGTTTTCAGCACCTGGAGCTGGCCTTCATTTGCATGCCACGTCGAGGATTGTTTTGATAATCTATCATTTTGATCCAAAATAAACAAGAACTAAATATTCACTATTTAATTTACGGATGCATAACATCTAGGAATAATTAGAAACGTGCCCCAATGTGAATACATTTAAAACAAAGAGGAGTTACATGTCTGAATTTCCATGCTACCACCACCGTCAGTAGAAGACTACAATGATCCCTACCTCTACTTTCATGTCCCCTCCCAATATGACATTGATTTCTTCCCGCCTCCTGTTTGTCACCTATGGTGGTGATTGGGCCGCCATCCACCATGTTTTAACCCCATGCCTCCCCACACAAGAACTAATCCGCGTGCAAAACTAATCCTTAATCCCCTGGCGAGTTGACCCCCCCACCTCCACCGAACACCCACCAATGGAGTCTGCCCGGCCTTGCGCGTGGTGATTCCACTCAGACAACGCCTCGCGCTGTCACCCTAAAGCCAACCCCCCCGGGTTTCAATTCAGAAAGCATGATAAAAAAAGATTAATGTCTTAACTGTTGTCTACATCGGTGATATTGATGCTAGTCTTACTAATACTACTAGTACAAAGATAGGTTTGTACTAAACTACACTTCAAATTATCAACAAAAGTAAGATAAATAACAGTTCCACAATAGAAGAACGGTAATAGGAAATTATACTGGGTAATCTATTACATCTCTGTTTGTATCCAAGTACATCTCAATCCGTCTCTATCTCTCCCTCTCCCAGGCAGTATTCTCTGGCCCTTTTATCCGAATGGTACGGGCCAAATCGTATTAAAATCCCCTCCCCCTCCCACCTCCGCCCCACAAGCAACCCTCCCTCCTGTCTTTCAGACAGACTGTTTTTGCTGCAGTGAACGGTAGCTGTGGAGAGAGGGAAAAGCAAGAAAAACAAGGAGCCGAAGAAGGAAGCAAAAAAGTCAATACAGACAGACCCAAAGAGATCTCAGAGCCAGCGCCAGATATCCTGCGTTATATACAGGAACACCTTCGGAATCCACGGCGACAAATATCCGTGCAAGATCCGGGCTCCGCAGACGTTTATTGGTGTGTATGCTGCTTATGTCCCTAGGAATATTATTGTTGTGGCTGTGTCCGGACTGTAACGAACGGGAGACACCTGTCACTGTTGTATATACGATGCGTCCGTGTCCTGGAATGTATCTGTGTGCGCCTCGCTGATCAGCCTAGCCCAGGTTATTGGCAGGTGCTGGAAGGAGTAAACCGTTATTTTGACCCGGGGAAAAAAAACCTATACGTGTTGTATATTTGCTGCGAATATCTTTTTTTTTGTTGTGGACTGTAGCCTACGTAATGCCTTTCCGTCTCTCCCTCATTTAAATCTACGCGTTTTACTATTAGTCGTGTTGCTGCAATAGGTTACAACAGAGCACGGTGTGTACATTTATTTTTAAGTTTTTACGCCCGGAGGTGTCCCTCTGACTGCCTCTCCACGTTGTTAATTTCCTATATTTGTAGAGAGGTGTAGGTAAAGGAGTCGTTGCGATAAAAACCATTCCCTGGCTTCTTTCTCGTTTCTGTCCCTAACCCAGTAGCATTGCAGGTGCCTTGGGCAATCTTTAGAGTGCATTTATCCAAACCCATATAAAAGGCTATTAAGCTACTGGCAACCAGCGTTGTAACGATATTCTATAGGCCTATCAGTTATGTGTTTTTCCTCGAAACACTCGACACACGACTTGAATAGCTCCAACAACAATACACACATCCCACCAGCACATCATTCTATATCCCCGCCCTGTTTGCCCGCCCGTCCCGCAGGCAACCTCTATATCGCTTGGCTTGCGCTTCGGAACGGTTGCAAAGAAGGAATTTTTCGATGATAGATCCTCGCCTTGCCTCGGCAGCCATGTAAGTCTATTTTAGAGTGTGCGTGTGAGAGGCTGAGGGTATTATAGTGACAGTGTGCGCTACATCTGTGTCATGTACAAGAAAGAACACAGCCAGGGAATTCTCAGAGGGCGACAGGTGCAAGCACCGCTACTGCATTTTGCTTGGGCAACAGCGGTAATTGATTTGTTTAATTTATATTCTTAATAAGACTGACGTGGTCAACGATTCGAAAATGTTAACCGAAATGAATCAAAAAATGTAAACTATTTACCCAAGTCCCGAAGTAATTTACGATTTTTCGTAAATCGTTGCGATAATATTGACGTCCTAATTTGAGGAAGTAGCCTAAGCAATAATAATAGTTGGCAAATAAGAAAGAACACTTAATTTAACCTCCAAGAAAGCTAACATTTTCTTTGTTATCTGTAGCCTATAAATTATCTCTTTTGTATATTTTCTGTTTTAGTGGCCTAGAATTACAAAAAGTTATACTTGAGCATAATGAGCCCCCAAAACATACATTTTTCACCCTTCCTGATTCAGTCATTGCCTTTTATGGTACTTCTATAGCTGGGGTAAGGGATCCTATCTGAGGTTTTATGCTTTTTATAATAATTATTTATGCAATTTATTATTATTATTATTATTATTTATTATTTATATGTGTCAGCTGTATTTTGAGGGCACACTGACCGAAATAGGCAAAGAGTAGGCTGGTTCCCACTCCCTAACACGGTACAAAGGTCCTGTAAGCAGAGGAGAGTATGAAACAGAGACGTAAGAGGAAGACCTTTGGCTTTCTTTTTTCTTCTTCAATCGAAGTTAATAAACTTAATAGACAAGACCCATATAACATCAAAATGGACCAAGTAATCTGGAGAGGACTGTTTTATTTCAATTGTAAATGTTTTGAGTTGACAGTCATTACACATAATTCACCATCTTTTTTGGTAGAGTGACACACACCCACACAGCACAGCCAAAATATGACATATAAAGAATTAGGTTATCATGTCCTGGGCGGTGGTAGCCTATGTATCAAGATGGAACAGAACGGACATTCTGCTGACAAAATTGCATTGTTTAGAAGCCGTGCAGGGCAAATTCAGTTACTGCATACAGAAACATGCACCGATATTGCACATGTGAATTTTGGATCTTGCTAGCATATGCTCAACTCTGTCCACAGACTTTCTTAGATTTTGCTATTAAGTTCCACTGTTATGTGTGCAAATCGAAATTTACATATAATCAAAGTTTCAACATAATCTTATATAAGAACCATCCCACCGGAAACCATCACGATAACTCCCTGAACTAACCCTAACCCAGTCTGCTGGATTTGTGTCAACAGTTATGTCACACATACAAAAATACAGTACTATTTAATCTCTATCACATTAAGAGCCCCACAATTAGTTAAAATGTTGATGCACGCTGTGTGTTCTACGATTACATCTCTATCTCTTTCCTCTTTCACATGATATGCTGAGTAACATGCCATACCTAGTATTTGACTAAAGCAGCTTTCATTGCCTACTGCTGTGTATGAGCACACATACTTCAACACACATTAGATGTTACATTAGTCTTATGTACATCTTCAGAATACGTTTATCTTAATGCAATCATTAGGCATGAAGTCCATTTCCGTCCCAGTGTTCACAGAGCCCCTGCCGAATCTATTCGGTTTCACCGGAACCTAACATTGCCAGCTCAGCGCCTCTAGACTCCCATTAAAAACAACTGATTGTTGGTTTGGTTATAAGTCTTTGCAGCAAAGCTGCTAGTGATAGACAGGACTTGCAGGAGGAATGGTTCAAAATGAATTTGATTAGTAAGAAACCATTTGAGGCTCAATCAATAAGGTTGACGTCGCTTCTCTAATTGTCTTAGCCTGAATGCTAACTGGTGATGTTGGTAGAAGTTACTGAATCAGACTTGCATTAATTTGTTCCTTTATCCAAGATTTTACGCAGAAAGGCAGAGAAGTGCCGATTCCATTATATAAAGAATAATCCCCCAGTCCAGAGGAGACAGACAGCTCTGGCGCTATGCTTGGAAATCCCCGAAATAGACAAAATTCCACATATCATTTAACGTGATGACCATGGCTCTAGACGTCATTACTCTACACCCCCGGAGTGCCCATCACCACACAGTTCACGTCCACCTCAGATTATTGGTGCGGTCCTGGAGAGCGGCAGGATTCTGTCCTAGCGAGTCACCACACCGGACTGACTGAGCTAATTCATCAGTTCTGTGGATGATTGGATTCAACATTCCTGGAGCCCTCTTGGAAGGTTGTCTGCTGCTGTCTATGGGCTGTTTGGACCCAGGCTGCCTACTGCTGTCTATGGGCTGTTTTGACCCAGACAGCCTACTGCTGTCCATGGGCTGTTTGGACCCAGACAGCCTACTGCTGTGTATAGGCTGTTTGGACCCAGGCTGCCTACTGTTGTCTATGGGCTGTTTGGACCCAGGCTGCCTACTGCTGTCTATGGGCTGTTTGGACCCAGGCTGCCTACTGTTGTCTATGGGCTGTTTGGACCCAGGCTGCCTACTGCTGTCTATGGGCTGTTTGGACCCAGGCTGCCTCTGCTGTGTATGGGCTGTTAGGCTTCATCCCTGCACCACCACTCAGTTCCATGTGGCACAGGCTGCTTGAGAAAACCCTTGGAGCAGTGCATGAGTAACAATGTCAAAATGTTTATCCAGCACCAACCAACCAATCAGAAAACAGGCCTCGTCATGTTTTAATCCCCTTGCCCCTGCAGGCTACACTCTGGTGGTCCTGGGCTTACGTGAGGATTCAGTGGGACAAACCAACAGATCTCTGTGTCCAACTGACCATGGCATTCCCTTCTTACTCGACCTGTGGTCTATGGACTCTGAGCTTGTTGACGCTGCTGGCAGCCTCTGTTCAGAGCAACTCCATCGCCTTCGGTAAGCCTCTCTCTCTCTCAACCTCCTGTGCTCACACTCCTCCCACCATTCTCCCCCTGTTCTCCCCCTGTTCTCCCCCAGTACCCCAATCCTTTGGACGTGTGTTGTTAGTTGTTCACAGTGTGATTGCTACTGACTCATGAAACCTTTAATAACGAGTGCTCTCCCGTCCCCCAAACACACACACACACACACATATACACGCACCACACACAGATGATTGAAAAGATTGACGGAAGAACCTCTTGTAAAGGTCAGTTAGGTGAGCTGACGTGATCACGTGCCGCGTCAGACATGGAGATGAGTGAGATGTGGGACTTCTCACGAAGACACACACGGTATCTGGCCATGTGACCAGGTCCCCTTAACACTGACACAGCATGGTAGCCACAGGAACCGACCTGAGGAGAGGTTTAGCATCACACCTCAATGCACAGTCGTTTGCGTTAATTGTCCCGCTGTGTTATTTACTTCGGGCATACATCATATTGCTGGATCCACCTTTAAGTATTGATTGGTTCAAGAGACACTAGCCGGTAGCCGTGTCACATATAACAGACCGCATAGACTCGCTGTCAGACTCTTGAAAACAAAACCTCGACACCATCATTCTCTAAAGCCTTCCGCTCACTCCTGCAGATATGCACGTACACAGAACCTCACACATTGGAAGGCATGCAAACACGCACACCAACTCTGTCAGCTGTTTCTACTGTCCATTGAATTATGCATATTTGTATTTTCCGTGGTTCTGCATATGTAATGTGTGTGGAGGAGTTGTCGACGTGAGTCAACGGTCAGTGAGAAGCTCTAGCCCACCGTTGAAGGTAGGGGTGGTAATCTTTGGCTACAGCTGAGAATAGAGGCTGTCCCTAACGGCACCATATTTCTTATGTAGTGCACTGCCTTTGTCCAGGCCATAGTCATGAAACAGTGCTGTTGAGTACATGCTAATGAAATAATATCAAGGCCCTGTAAGTAGCAATGAAAAATGCAATTATAAAGAACAATCATCAAATTCCATCATTGATGAGATGAGATAAGATCATCAAGTCCTGACGACTGCTAATGATTTTGATTCTTCTTGTGGAGCTTATTTAGTCAATCCAACAATGAGATTGCAATTTGCACCTGCAGTGCAACGAGGACTTTTGGCATTCAGAAATATGTCACATTCGATTAGGGATTGCGTCGGTGGAGAATTGACCATGCATCGACAAACCAATGGAATCGCTGAGCTTTGTTGTTTGTAGCTGAAAGCTGTTTTACACTATTGTCGATCAACCGGGAGTCATTAAATCTAGGTTATCTGATCGTTATTTTAAAGGGGCAATCTGCCGTTTCCACTGAACATCTACTTGGACTAGACATGAATTCTAGATGATTACGTATAAATACCTTATGACCTTAGAGTGCTTCCATCAGCTGTTTACCCCAAAAGACATTGTTCTGAATCCTAGATTGCCCATTGTGAAGGGTGAAACACGACCCCATGACTCTCACTATTGCACGTCTGCCTGACAGAGGCTATAAGAACCAGCCGGGACGGCCCGGTAAGTGGTAGGTTACCCTTTAATCGAGCCCCTTTTTCATAGGTACTACAAGGCTCGGGTAAAAAGGTGAGCACTATAAGGATAAGTTGTCGTTGGGGAGGCAGACCTGGACAGTTGTAGAGAGAGTGCGGGGATCTGGGCAGTTGTGGGGAAAAGCAATAATGGCCAGCGAATGGGCAGATCATTTTAAAAAGCCCCTGAACAGAAGGGCCTACTTAGCATACATAATGCAGGGCTACGTATCGGAGAGGGAAAACGATTAGCCCCCGACCAATCAATGCACGGCAAGCGGAGCGTAAGACGCACGAAGCCCGTCTGTCACGACAAAAGCGCCACAAGATCTATATACCGCCACTCCATGTGACCGCTCCCCCCCGTCTCCCCCGTCCCTCCCGTCCCCCCTCGCCCCCCCCGCACACAAAAACAACATGCACTTGAACGCGGTGCATTGGCAGGACAACAAAGAAGAGCGTGTGTAGCTCAGGTATGTCGGCACTCATTTAAACATTTAATGGTGGAAAGGAAGAAACCCCCGCATGAGCACCATGTCAAAGTCAGGGAGAGGACAACGCTAACTGTTTTTCTGCACTGGGGCCCCATACTGGGACCTCTAATTGCGCACAATTTGACATATCCATTTTCCACAGCTGGATGTGCAGTGGAGCAGTTCAGAATGAGTACCTCTCTGAAGGGTACATATTAGGGCTTTGTGACTGGGCCAAGACCACGTACCAACTGGAGTGCTACTCCTAATGTACAGCCCTTACTTCTGACCTGTGTCCTGCGCGTTTCTTCTTCGGGCCGTGTTTGGAAGTAGGACCCCTCACAGGGACGAGTGTGCCATTTGGGAGGCAGGCATTACTCCCCCGAGGTCTGTAATTTGGCCTCCGCTGGGAAGGGGCACTGTCAGTGATGGGAGGCCGGCAGCCCAGCGGCAAACGCTGTGTGTGTGTCTGTAAACACTGCATGCCGCCGAGTCCCTCAGAGAGGGGACACAACACAGTGGCCTAAAGTGACTAGGTTGGCCATAGAGAACCGGGGAGGGGTTCCAAATGGCACCATGTTCCCTGTGTAGCGCACTACGACCATTGACCGCAGGGCCGTCCGGGAATCCAAGACCACGAGGGGAAGTAGGGCGGGATTTGTGATGCGGTCCATGTGTGGTCTTACAGAAATGACTGCAACACAACACGGTTAATAGTTGATTTACCTCAATGTGTTCTGTTAACTTCTCCTGCGGCCGAACAGCGGACGCAGGAGGCATATAGGATTGACTGAGGCATATAGCGGCTGCACTTCCAGCTGTGACCAGTAATGAATAAAGATTAAAGGAGGACATAGCGGGTGCAGACCCGTCTTCAGTGTATGTGAGATTTACAGGCCGGAGGGTGGAGGAACTGTGCCAGCAGTTCACTTTGGTGTGCTCAGGGAATTAGGGAATTAAGGCCCTGGCAGAACACAGGCCTTCTAAAAGAACCACTCACACCTCTCACTTCCTGTGGTCTGTTTATTGTTGACAGACTGACAAGAACGGTAGACCAAGTATGAGTGTGGTGCCTTTGTGGAACTATACTATAGCCTAGTTTGCATGTAAAGATTTTGCAGGCATTACCGTATTCTAAAGTAAAGTTTACACTATGATATAAAACTGTAGTATTACTATGATTATAACACTGCATATACTATTGTAGCTGCTGTATTTTTGTGGATAATACTTTATTAATGACTACATTGTTTGGAGAAATAATACTGTTGTATTTAACAGGGTACTAGTCTACATTTCATTGAATAAAATGTTGTAATTGGTCAAGAAATACTACAGTTTGTAGTACGTAATTGTGGTATACAACAATACTGACATGTTGGAATTCTGCAGTGTGCTAAATACCCCAGATAGGTTTGGGAATGTAACTGGTAAGAAATAAGTGCCTTTGTAGTGTTCTTCTCAGATTAGCCTCGGGAGGTTGATTGACAAACAGAGCCGAGTCCCTGTTGGTCAACTGATTAAACCTCACCTAGTAGTTGTGCTACCTGATATAGTAAGGAGTAAAACACCAAAACACTAAGCCCTGGAATAGCCCAGTGTGCACAGGCCTTCTGGACATTAAGTTGTTGGCAAAGTGCTGCCACCCGCGATCCGTCCCATAACAGGTTAACCCTCCACTGCTCCTAAGCAAAAGTAAGAACAACACAGCTCTCTGTAAAATACTGAACTGTACTGTACAATGTCAGCAACAATCAGCAGGCAGTCTCACTGTATCCGAGGTCATGTGACACAACACCAGCAGGCAGTCTCACAGCAGGTTAGCTTGTTGGGGAGCAAAGTAGCATTAAGCACAAAGTAGTCAATTACTGTATAAACATTTAGTACAGGTAATATTCCCTACCTGTGGGGTTTGAGAACTTCTACACGTCAATTAGATTATTATTTCCTTCCACATAAAAATCAGCACACTCATTATTCAGATGGGCTTCTTGTAATATCAGAGGAAATAGCTAAATGGGCTAGGACCTTGCCTCTCTTAACTGAACTTAAACCCTGTGTGTTCCCACTGGTAAAAGTAAGCCCCTCCCTCCTCTTGTTACTTGTTTTCCAATCAGAATGTCTGTATCCACTAAGCTTGGTATAGCTCCCCAAGAGCTGTCCTGTCATCCGAGCAGCCCCCCCTCCACTCGTGGCATGGCCGATTTTTCCCTCCGTCATCTTCAATTCCTTCAAATGTGACGCAGCAAAATTCCCTAGCAGGTTATACGAAACCTGTCCCAATACAAACAAATATTCCCAATGAACTTTACCATTGAAAAAAGAAACAAAATAGAATTCATTGTAATGCTTTGGCTATATCTTATTTTCCGAACATCAGAGATATAACCAATATATTGAAATTAGTTATAAATGCGAACAAAATACAATAAATGCCCTTCTCCAAGACCCATAACTGAAATTACATTGGAATTGCTGCCCTGGGCAGATCACACATTTAACAGGTTTTTGTGAATCTGTCTTGGTATTAAGCTTCATAAAATATAATTGAGAAAATACAATCGCAAAAGTTGCTGAATTTGTAAGGTGAAGATTGTATCATTTTGCCAAAATAGTAGAAAAGACATTGAACAGGCCACTTTTATATCTGTTTTAGATTACATATATGCATATATTAAATATATGCAGAGAAAAGCGTCTACTCTTAAACCATTGAATGTTGTGTTCCCCTCTGCACTTTGAGTGCTTTAGGACTATTTACTTGCAAAACGTCCAGGAAATCCGATACCACAGTTAAATCAATAAAATACGACACGTCAGAAGAGAGCAACACCCTCTTTTGTTAATGTACAATGTGCTCTTGCAAAAACCTCTATTGTAATGGCTCCACAAGGCTAAAAATCATTAAATACAGAATAAGAACCTAGGAATGGATAATACTTCCTAAGGTATCTTTACTCAGGAAAACTGTCTAAATATTTATGTCTTACAGTGGATTTTGCCCAAAACATTTGAACAAAGAAAAAATATTCTCAGAGGATTTCCCCATGAATGAATCGTTTTTATATTGTTTATAAATAATTATATTGGACTTGCACAATCCCTGAGAGCCACATCTCTCATCTCCACAACAGTAAGTACACACATCACCAAGGGATACTACAAACTCCTATTCCGTTATAAAATGAGACAGCGACAATGACAGCCTCACCCTACCACACCCGACCAGAACAGACCACGATCGGGAAGGTTGAAGCTGACCAGGTTGGGACTGGCATGGCAATATCCTGTCAGGATGCCTTTACAGTAGCGAGTGGCCAGGAGGGAGGATGGTAGGGGGGGACCTAGCGCTACCGTATCCACAATGCTAACTGATTAGCATGGACTCCTGTCAGGATGCCTTTACTGTAGCGAGTGACCAGGAGGGTGGATGGTTGGGGGGGGACCTAGCGCTACCGTATCCACAATGCTAACTGATTAGCATGGACTCCAGTCAGGATGCCTTTACAGTAGCGAGTGGCCAGGAGGGAGGATGGTAGGGGGGGACCTAGCGCTACCGTATCCACAATGCTAACTGATTAGCATGGACTCATTAACAAACTGGACTACAAGAAGCCTGAGGGAATTACTGGCTGTGACATTAATAACCAGCCTAAGCTTCTACTATACACCTCCTGCTAAATTAACTCCCTGGCATGCTCAGGCCACTAGTTTCAGTGTGTGTGTGTGTCACAGCAGGCACTGATTTGGATCCCTTTTTCCCTTTCATATCCCAAATAAACAAGTATATGGACGGAGAAGACATGAACACTGACTCTTAGCTGTCTTTGTCCTCCTGTCTTCTCCACATCCTGGATTTAAGAGGCTGTTTCCATTTTTGTTGATGGGGAGAAGTCAAGGGGGTGGAAACACAGGATGTGGTCCTCCTGAATAGAGAGCTGTTGCGACAGAGGGAGAGAGAGAGAGGTGGGTGAGATAGGCAAAGGAACAGAGAGGGGGGGAGGTGAGAAAGGGAGAGGCAGAGGGTCAGAGTAGCTGGCTGGGATGATTTTCCATTAGTTTCACGAGCTGATTAACTGACCTGGTACAGTTACAGTAACATCACCTGCCTGTCTGTTCCCATGACAAATCACACTTTCTCTTCATCCTAAATGGCACCCCCACTTTATCTACTTTAGTACACTTTTTAGTGCACTATAAAAAAATAGGATGTTGTTTAAGACACACCCTTTGATTAACACTCCTATTTGCGCTAGATTGTTAGGCAAATGAAATACCCTAATTATAACTCCTATCTCATTATCGCGACGGTTGATTAATTGTGGGATGATGATTGATTAAGTTCCATTGAACACAATGACAGTAAACAGACAGATGTGTAGATAGTGGATCATTTCCATTGAGCCATAACGTAAGCAGTGTAATAATCTTCTTTTCTACACCCTGAATGGTATCTAATTTCTGCACACAAAATGAACTGCAAATGAAATGGGCCTTTTGTCAATAGTAGGGTCCTATGTAGTATCTAGAAATTAGAATGAAATTTGGAACATTACAAGGGCGTCATCATCATCTACATAGATCCAGCTCTGACACCGATGTGTTAAGATCTGACACACATAGCTATGAAAGTCAGCCGGGTAGGTTAGACTCACAGCAAAGCACAGCTCTAGGGTCTGGTGTGAAAATAGTTAAAAGGTGATAACATTACACGCACTTGCTTTAATAACATCTGGTCCGAGAGGCATCCATGGCTTTTGGTTCTAAACAACAAAAAGACGTCATTAGACCTATAAATACAGGTCAGATCCCATCAAACCCATCAGCCCCACTCTGTTTATCACAGAGTACATCGCAAACAAAATCAATGTTACTACTACAGCATCAAGTACTCTCAAGGTTTCTGTGGAGCCGGATGCTGGAAGGGAGCAGATTGCTAAGTGTGAGGAAGGCAGGGCCATGTCGTCCATGGAAAGAAGAAAATCCAGCCGTGTTAGCAGAACTGTCAGCTGTGGGCTGGCCGACCCCTCAGAAACGCCTTTTGATGAAAGAAACACTGGAACACTGGAGATTCATCAGTAGCCCTTTTGAACACCAACGTCATTGTTCAGCAGGCAGAGTTGGGGTGCTTTCAGCAGGGGATTCATTGATTATGCCATTGCAGTGCAGTGGAATTCCCCTATGACTTATTTAATTGATTGCTGTTGGGGATAAATCACCAAAGTGTCCGGTCACTGAAGCATGGCTGAAAGGAAGCAGAATGAGATGTGTCTTTATCTTAAGCCCAAACTATATATTATACTGAATTAAAATGCTAAAGGGCATACTATTCACTATTTAGTGCATCGCTTTAGACCAAAGCCTGTGAACCAAATGGTTGCCTATTCTTTATATAGTGCACTTAGACCAGACCCGTGGTGAATTACCACAGTATATTGGTAATAGGGCGCCAATACTTCATCTGAACCAATCACTGTTTGTTGTGCTTCAGTGAGGCCGTTTCTTTAGATGGTGGGGTATCATGGCTGGATTGTGGACCTCAGCACAGTGTTTGTATTGATTGAAGCATGTCTATGTGAGTGGTTCCCCGGTGTGTGTCCTGTGCTATGAATGCATGGTTGTGTTCTTCAACACTGTTTGGCGGTGCTGTTCTGATGAAAGCATCGTTGTATGGCCCAACTAACGCTGCTTTTTCCTTCCCTAGAGAGGATATCAATGTTCTTTAACATATCAATATTCCTTTTTGAAGGCCATTGAAAACCTTGAAGATTTTATTTTTTCCTCTCAAAAAATCTATATATATTGGGTGGAAAGCTGCGTTTCATTTTCACTTTTATCCTCTCAAATCGTTTGATTAATTTCTCTTAACATACGGTTATTTAAAAAAACAAAACAAATGGGCTTATGTTGTTGCTGTAGGTTGTTGGAGACAGTGTCTCACTGAACTCATGACAAGTCTGTGGGTGCAGCTATGTTATATGCAGGGATAGACAAAATATTTGAATGCATTTTATGTTAGGTTTAATGTTCCGAATATTGAAATATTAGTTTATATTCTCTCTTGGCCTCTATACTTTGGGGACAGCTCCATCAGGCAACAAGAAACAGGGAGATTCTCAGGAAAAACAGGAAGTCGGCTCACGTAAGGTGGTCATCATTGATGCAAATCTCTGTTGACAATGTGGATGCCTAGCTATATAGCTCCTGAGTACCGTGGGTGTATAGTTTACATCATCCCTGACCTCCGGTGAGAGTCTGGAGGCCTGCTAACTACACTGCTCAAAACAATTAGGAGAACACGTAATCATCACAGTATAACACCAAGTTAATCAACCTTGAAACATGGTTTGGTGCAAATGACAGTGACAGCAGGTCCACTTAAGAGGCAACAGCAAGACAATCCCCCAAAAGGGAATGGTTTTGCAGGTAGTGGCCACTGACAATTGCTCCCCCTTTATCCTTTCTGACTGATTCTTCTCTAAAAGGAGCGTTTCCTGAGCTCTACTAAATAACCTACTGGTTGGCATGATTCAGAAAACAGACTCCATGAGGGTGGCATGAGGGGCCTCCATGAGGGCTCAACTTCCTCCAGCGGGACCTGTGTACACAGCCCAGTGCCTCTGGTGGCCAGAGTGTGAAGGAATTTCCTGGATGACGAAGGCATTGATGCCATTGACTGACCCTGAATCCAATTGAGAACCTTTTATGACTCGGTGCGTCCGACACCGCCAATCAGCGCCCCAGACTGTCCAAGACCTCACCGATGCCCTGGTCCAGGTCTGGAATCCCCCAGGACACTATCTGCCGTCTCATCAGGAGCATGCCCAGAAGTTGTCAGGAGGGCCTGCAGGCACGTGGGGCCATGCACACTACTGAGTCACATGATGTGTTGCCGTGATAAAATTCATGCAATCTGAAACAGCCTTTGATTTCAATTGTTTAATTAGATCATCATCATAGATTACGTCATCTTGTCCTATATGAAATACACGATGTACAGTAAAGATTTTCATATATGTATATATACATCGCTCATCGAGACCGGATGTGTGATTTAAGTGTTCCCTTAATTTTTTGGTGCGGTATATGTTTTAACCCCTGTGACCCCGTCATGTGCATGTTGTGACCCCGTCATGTGCATGTTGTAACCCCGTCAGGTGCATGTTGTGACACCGTCAGGTGTATGTTGTGAACCCGTCAGTTGTATGTTGTGACCCCGTCAGGTGCATGTTGTGACCCCGTCAGGTGTATGTTGTGACCCCGTCAGGTGCATGTTGTGACCCCGTCAGGTGCATGTTGTGACCCCGTCAGGTGCATGTTGTGACCACGTCAGTCAGGTGCATGTTGTGACCCCGTCAGGTGCATGTTGTGACCCCGTCAGGTGCATGTCGTCACCCCGTCAGGTGCATGTTGTGACCCCGTCAGGTGTATGTTGTGACCCCGTCAGGTGTATGTTGTGACCCCGTCAGGTGCATGTTGTGACCCCGTCAGGTGCATGTTGTGACCACGTCAGTCAGGTGTATGTTGTGACCCCGTCAGGTGCATGTTGTGTCCCCATCAGGTGCATGTTGTGACCACGTCAGGTGTATGCTGGGGAATGCAGCAGTACCCTCGGCGCTGTGTGGTGTAACTCAGCGGTGTATCTCAACTGCTAAATACAAAAGAGCCAAATAGGCGTTTCTAATCTCTGTGCTGAATGAATCTAAAACAAAGACAAGGACCACAGACAGAGAATCCTGGACACACAGAGGATAAGCTGATTACTGAGAGGGGGAAAGAGAGAGAGAGAGAGAGAGAGGGAGAGAGAGAGAGAGAGGGGGAGAGAGAGAGAGAGAGAGGGAGAGAGAGAGGGAGAGAGAGAGAGAGACTCACATGCTTTTGGAGGAAAATGCAAAGAGCTATAGATTGGCAGGGCACTGTATTGCTGCCTGCCACAGAATTAGGGAGAGGGCATGACAGAACAGCAACCCTGCCCGTCTCATACCTATGTCATTTTTATTGTATAATGCACTGTTGTTAGGCTGCCAAAGTACTCCTGAGCATACTGTGTGCTACTGTCTGGAACGCTTTAGTGGCACTTTTTCATTAATGGAACTTTTAACATAATTCTTTGGTGCTTGCCTTGTGCCGGAGATATCGGGAGCCATTTATAGCTACGTTCTGCTATGTAGCAATGAATAGTAGGCATGTCGTGAATCTGGACTACTTGTCTCAGAATCCAATTAGCACGTTAGTATACATCGGTTAGTACATGCTGTTCCAAGTTGTCAGAAATAGGGAATATCTCCCTTCCCCCGCCCCCACCAATCACAAGTTGTCAGAAATAGGGAATATCTCCCTTCCCCCGCCCCCGACCAATCACAAGTTGTCAGAAATAGGGAATATCTCCCTTCCCCCGCCCCCCACCAGAATCGGAGTCAAGGCCACGCCTCTGACCTCTTTCTCCAAATGGTCAACCATCCTTCAGGAAAGCCACTGTTGGCAGACCACCACTCTAGCCACTTTTTTGCCTGGATGTCAAAAAACCATCAGTCTACACACGCCATGATTATCGCACAGACCTGAGCCTCCCTGCTCTAAGTCTCCCAAACTACTTGAGGCCAGGGGGCAGTTCATTCCTCTGAAGGCCAGCCATGCACACCGTATGTCAAGATGAATTACAGGATTACATCGGTCCTAATAATCAGCACTACCGCATTTGTATCTCTGATTGTCTTCAATTATTCGTTAGTATTTACATTTCTGGTGCATTGTGCATACATACCATTCACCTTACTTGGAAAGTTGCAAATCGGTGCGCAGAAAACATTTATAGGGGAGTCTTAATAATAGTTCCCAATTGTCGTACCACGCCTAAACCATTCGGCTGTTTCTAAAGATGTATAGGATGTTCTCAAATGAATCTCCTGTCTTGTGCAGGGAGCAGTTGATTACTGTTTGGGGCTAGCTCAAACCAATCAGCTGACCCAACAGGTCAGGGAAGCAATTCCAGGCTCGGTCATTTAGGAACAACTATAAAAAAAACATTCTGAATGAAATATTAGGAACTGCAAGTATGAACCAATAAACCACCTAAATATGTTTTATTTGAGTTTACTGTAATTGAGAAACAACTCCTACCCCACTTTATTCTTCTATATTTCAGTTAAGAAAGCCCCCCCCCCTTTCCTGATCCAGGACACATATGGGCTCTGGACGCCAATCATTCGATGCTGAGGGGTGTAGCAAATCGTTACTATATGATTTGAGGAGATATTAGTACGTTTTCTATGAACCTAATCTTATTAATGTCGGGTGAAACTGATTCATCATTAAGGTAATGGTAAGGTAATCGCCATTAAGGGGGAATATCAACAGATCAACACTTTTAATTCTCATGTTGGATAAGAATACATTCACTGGATAAACCACGCACAGCCAACCAAGATGGACACACTCACAGTAACTTTCTCTGTCTAAATGCCATGCCCTCGCTTTTAGAGAAATTACTACACTAGACTTGAGACATGACCCATCTACTGTTTTTGAAAGAAATCCCTTGGTTACAAAATGTTCCCCCTAAATTAAGGGCTATGCAATCTTTAGAAAAGCATCTCCCAAATTGACGAACACTACTGAGCTTGCACCACCCACACTCTTATCGCATTTCTAAGTGTTAATGTTCGAACAGAATTAACAATAAGATATTAAATAAGGCTCTGTGCAATGTCCTTGTTCTTTAACTCTTGATGTTTGTTCTGGAATAGGATCAACAATATTACAGCCAACTCTGCAGCGCAGAGTGTAGCTGTAAACTGAGCTCATCACAGATAATGTACTCTGCTCACATCACAGATAATGTATTCTGCTCACATCACAGATAATGTACTCTGCTCACATCACAGATAATGTACTCTGCTCACATCACAGATAATGTACTGTGCTCTACAACAAGTAACCGGACTGTGTTCTTTATTAACAATGTAACAACACTATGCAATTAACGACACTTTGCAACTCTCTGGCCTGCTCTAATAAGGCAATGTGCTAGTTCTCAGGCAGTTATTATATAGCAAGTATGGCAAAATGCTTTATAAAACGTTTCTATTTAGTTTATGAGTAACAAGATACTTTTACTGGGTATACATGTGCCTTTGCATATTATATAGCTTATATTATATACTAATATTGTCTTTATAGCTTATAAATCCATACCAATGTGTTTTTGCAAACATTCTACTGTAGATGAGCAATATATTACTCTTATCAGTGATGTGACAGTCAGCTTCAACATACAAATGTCACCATGAATGTTACACACATTCATCCATTTCCACTATCCATTAACTCGGGCCAAACCCCGTAAAGAATCACGTTCTACAATCGATAGGTATACCGATAACATAACATTCTTCTTCAACACTACACAACAATCCTTATCTCTTAGTCATCACACACATTCACAAACACATCACATACAAGGACGGAACATTTAGACATACGAAAGCAGAAGCATAGATAAGCAGACGTGGTTCGTTTTTTTACGCAGTATTTCAGCATACTACGGACACGTAACGTTTAGACACTAACACGCTGTATGTCCAGTACAGTCATCATCGATGGAACATTTACCACCAGGCATGCACCCATTCTCCGATGCTGTGACCGCTATGCTATGACGGACTACCCCGGAATACATTAGACAATTACCCCGGCTACGTAAAAACGTTAGCCTGGAATAAGCGGGACTAACTCGGACAATTACCCCGGAAGACATTGGGCTTAGCTAGCTACCTTTTCTGCAGCGGTCCCCGTGTGGAAACTGCAAACTGTGTTGATTATTGCTGTTTGTGACGCCGGATAAGTAGCACATTTTTTAAGTCAGTCAATTAAAGCACAGTGACACCTGAATGAAAAGCCAAAGCACAATTTTAAGTAGGAAAGATTACGAAATACAGACAATGAAACACATTTACAGGCAATAATATAAACTGTCATTGTACATACGTCATTTATATGTGTACAGACGAGAGCCTCCCTTATAAAAGGCTGGTACCCTATTCTCTCTGGTGCTCAGGCCCCTAAACAACTTTGAGGCCAGTGGGCACACTGTATATAAACAGGATTATATCAGTCATAGGAAGTTCCTTACTTGAAAAGTTACAAATTGTTTCTAACCAAGCAAAAAATTTAATTAACTGCTATTTAAACAGATTAGTTTTTATTTAGGGACACATTTCTAAAACACTTTCTGAAATTGATTACAGAGGATTAAGGTATTAATCACAATTCATTATTTTAATAATTTGACAGCCCTAATTGTGGTACAGATTTGTTTATTTTGTATTATTTTGTGTATTCATTTTTGCTTGGAAATATACATTACAATGCCAATAAAGCTATTTTACTTTCATTTAGTTCTTCTGCTGGAGAATGCCATTCAAAAGTGTACATTTTGCAATGTCATTGAGCGTTAATGCCATCTAACAGGGTCTCTGTGCTAGTCTCACCTGCTCAGCTTGCTTGCTTTTTACAGAGTACATGGTATTACAACAATTCCAGGTGTACACACAAAATATACAGCTAATTAAAATTAATGAGATTTACTTCGTAAAGAATATGGTCTTTCCATAAGCCTCTTAACCCTGCGTGAGAATCTTCTACACATGCCTAAGCAGACACTCAAAGACACCAAACACAAGCATAATTCACTCTCACAGCCTACTAGGCACACTATTAGAAATCCTCTTCGCTCGCACACACAAAGACAAACACAGAGTCTCTATCTTGCTTCCTCTATCTCTCTCTTTCCCTACACCCATCTAATTCTCTCCCCATCCCTCTAATTTTCTCCCCATCCTTTTAATACTCTCTTTTTCCCTTCCTCTAATTCTCTTTCTATCCATCCCTCTGTCCCCCTCTCTCGCTCCATCTCTCTAGTTTTCTGTCTCTCTCTTGGTCTATGGTTTCATCTGTTCATTATTTCACAAATGTGTGCGTTGTATACGTACAGGGAAAGAGACTGTTACACTCACGCACATTCCTATTTGAAGCAGGCCCTCTATTTAATTGTCTTTGTTCAAACAGAAATCCTCATGTGATTCCAGCTGCTGTTCTGTTGGCTGGAAGGCGTCAGCAATGCGTCCGTCTCTCTGTGTGCACAACACTGGAGCGTTTGATAAGTAACATTTACCAAAGTGCTTGCTTGTCCGATTTTTTTTAATAAACTGATGTCCTAGGATGCTTCATTTCTTACAGAGTCTTCGTTCCAAATGATTCCCTGTCCCCTATTATGTGCTCCTGCCATGGTCAAAGGTTGTAAACCTATTTCAACAGGGAAAAGGTTGCCATTGGGGATGCAGCCTGAAGTGCAATGTAATTAAAAACCTCTTCAGGCTCTCTCTGTCAGAGGAGGAAAACCCAGTCAGAGAAAATGACACAGTGAGAATTAATCAAATACGTTATTAACAGCCTTACAGGCCAGATCCTTCTTGGAATGAGACCAACTTAACTCTCCTTTTCATATATTTTCTTTCTACAATTCGGACACACTCCTTTAATAGACGAGTCAATACCACATTCGCACTCTTATTACGCTGACTGGTGCAACGGGAGGTGCAACCTCCCTTTTTTAACGAGGTCCATTTCAGCATGTGAAGTGTAATTTGATTGGTTTTCTTAATAACATGAGAGCTTCTAAACAATGGATACTCTGACTCCTAGTCTTTACCTTCAATTACACAGGCAGTTGGTCTATTTAATATTTCTCACTGTGAGTGCACTTGTTTTGACACTCACTCAATCACACACACACACTTACTACCTCAATCACACACACACACACTTACTACCTCAATCACACACACACACTTACTACCTCAATCACGATAGACATACATACCCGGTTTCATGTCATTTTTAAAGAATAGCCTTGTCCCATCTGCCGTTCATTGACGTTTTTGCCCAGGCCCCCTTACTCTCCTAGGCTAGTGTCAATAGCATGAACCATATATAATCAGTTTACCGAAAGACAAGCACGATGCCATCATACCACAAACTATTCCCACTTTGGGCAGATGTTTTTCATGAAAGGAAGGCAGATGGTTTATCTGTGATACATTCCTTTCTCTCTCTCTCTCTCCAATTAATATTTTAAAAACAATATTGTGATTTATTCATGTTGCACTTTTCAGTCTTCAAAGCTGTGTTCATGTTGTTCTCAGCCGTCTGTGGGTGCTTGTTTGTTCTGTAGTCTTTGTAATCCGTGTGATGTTGTCTCCTGTCTGCTTGGGGCCTGTAGCTGACAGCGCGGCCTCTGGAAGGGTTGTGCGAGGCTACGCTGTACTGCTCCCGCTACCCATGTTGTTTTGGAATGTTTTGACATTTCGGTCTTTATTACCTGACTTGACTTTTCTCTGGATTCTCGTCCGGGGCCGTGATAGCGGTGATAGCTTTATCGATTTAAATCGAGATCAAGATTTTTTGGGGTGTTTGACGTTTCTGCACAGCGTCGGGCTTCCTTTACTTAGATGGGGAATCAGTTAGGCCTTTTAGATCATCAGGAACTAAGTCACATTGACAGGGGAACCCTGATCTTAGATTTGCACTCGCGGGTGAGCTCCTGAATATGTACTCTGTTGTTATTACAGTTGGCTTGTTTCGGGTGAACATCTTTTCGTTGTGGAGTGCTGTTGAACTAGGGATGTCGTCTGGTTTGTATACCAGGCCAGTAGTCTCTCATAGCGTTGTTTTGACGCTATATATAATGACATATAGACATGATTCTGTGAGTGAGTGGCGGTGCCTCGCTGTGTGAAGCGCGGTTCTGGGTGTGCTGTGCTGGACTGGTTTGTTCTGGTTGTGGTTAGCTGATTGCCGTGGCCAGGGTCTGCTCTCTCCATGTTTGTGTGCTGCTGTTTTAGCATACTCTGCAGGGAGCGCTCCTGCGATGCCAATTATATTGACTGAAGAAAAGAAAGGAGAGGAGGAGGGGTAGAAGGAGAGAAGAGAGGTAGTAAAAACAAGGAGGGGGAGGAAAAGGGGGACGAGAGAGGAGACAATGAAAGGCGGAGAAATGGAGAGGAGTGGAGTAGGGGGATGAGTGGAGGAGAAAATGAGGCCGTTGAGTCCGAGTGGATGAAGCGAAAACAGGGGATACGGAGTTGGGGAGAGACGGGGAGATATTGGAAGACCAAGATTCTGTCTGTGAGTGTAATAGTCTCCTGCTGTCAGACTCTGGGGAATGCTCTCACTGCAGAGGAAAGAGAGGGAGCGAGACAGAGAGAAACAAAGAGAGAGGCCAGAGAGAGAGAGAGGAGAGATAGAGCAGTGAGAGACCCAGTAGAGAGATGAGATAAATGAAAAAGGTAGAGAGTGTGTGTGTCTGTGTGTGTATGAGAGTGGGAGAGAGAGAGAGATAAAGAATGATGACTTCAACCTTTTTATAAGGAAGCAAAGAACCAGCCCTCTTACTTTCCTCCATAAACATGTGGTTCCTGATATAAAATGATATTCTGTGGTGAGATGGGTAAGGGTATGAATGAATGGGAGTGTGTGTGTGTGTTTCACTGTATCTACATGTTTAGAGAGCAGCGGCTGTGTGTTTTTCATCCCAACTGGGTCAACAGATGGCACATGTAAAGTAAACCCTGCTATTCAGGCCGAGGCCACGGTGGCAGATAAGAACAGGACTGACTCACTAATTGGTTACATGCCCAAGTTGGTGGTTCGTTAGCGATGTAGCGATGACCGGGGGTTTTCTGCCGAGGCGGTCGCTTACGTTTTTGCTCGAGTGTGTGTGAGAACAAGAGGGAAGGACGCAGCCCATCTTCCATTGTTCCACTGTCCATGTCTGTGACCACCGTTGCCCTGGCTGCGCCTCATGGTCTCCCAATTGATCTCCACTCAGTTGATTGGGTCTGACGGACAGTGGGGAACATAAAGGTTGAGTTCATTAGAGGTACATCTCTGTGAAACATTGGGGTCATTACGCACACACACACACACACACGCACATTCCAGTACCCACTGTCGGTGCCTCTGTGGCGTTTTTCCGCTTTTGTGTGTCATCTATTTGAGCAGTGAGACTGGAGGAGCCTCACAAGGCTTTTTGTCCACCCAATATCAGACCCCAAAACCGAGCAGTATTGTCAGTCGAACATGACGAACGCAACTGAACAGATGTACAATGTAAATGACACAGCTTATCTGCTATACCTATTGTGTATTGTGTCGTTCGCGTAATGAGCTGTGTTTCATGGTTGGGAGCAGCAGTGTGTCTATGGCAAATCTTCCCCCCGAGGGGTCATTAGAGTCTGTCCTGTCCTAAAATGACGTTAAAAAAGCATTTTCGTTTCGTTGTCGCTTGATTTATACGAGTTCAGTGACAAATGGCTTCAGATAAGGCATATTCCATCCGCGGTCCTTGTATTATGGATGCTGATATCTGTGACGTGTTCCATCATGCCAGTCTATTTAAGATGACTTGCATCAGGCAGTTATTAATTACGGATACAGTAAAATCATGATCTTCAATGTTGACATCGCCTCCGTTTTGTCATGATACCTGGTCACTGTACCCGTTGGTGGGGATGGCGCTGCCTGTAGATTCATTTCACGTGTCAAACATTCATTCATAACAGATTGTTATTAATTTAAACATATTTATTAGTAAACAACAGCATGTAACGATGTAATTAGCCTACATATAAAACTCTTGTAGGAATATTTATCCTGGGCATATTGCAGTGTGATCCTATGTTGTTTGTGACTATGTAGTTTGGAAAGTCTCCAGACCAGTCATGCCAGACTGTGTTTGGATTGTTGTGTATGGGTCTGAATGACAGGGGACTGGGGCTACTGTCACTGAGGTCAAGCTTCAGGTCACAGTGGTTGCCCTGGTAACCCTGTTCGTGGTGGTTGCCTGGCAACGATTCCCTTTTGTTTCAAATTATTTTATTTGCTGGGTTTCTCCCCCTTCACCCTTACTTCTTCTCCTCACCTAACCCCACCTTTCCTCTCTATCAGTCTGTCCTGCTCCACATATTCCCTTCACTTTACGTAACACATATGGTTATAGGTTTTGCTCCTCTCCTCTTTGTTCACTATGGTTATATAAGGTGTGGGTCCCCTCCCCTTCACAATACATATGGTTATATGTTCTGGTCCTCTCTTCTTGTTTACTATGGTTATATAAGGTGTGGTTCTCCACTGTAGGCTTCTCCCCCCTATGTACCACTATGCACTTCCATATACTGAATGTTGTAATTATGATTATACATTCCCAGGATATATTTAAGACAAACCCAGAGAGAGAGAGACACCAAACCAGACATATAGACAGGCAAAGTAATAGAGAGGCCACTATAGTTCTGTGATTGGGTCTTTGGAGAAGTAGCCTTTGACTGATACAGTGATCTCATAATGACGCCCTCATAGTCATTTACTTCTTATTTTGGTAAGTGGTTTATTGGCAGGAACTGCAAGTATATTTGCCAAGGCATTAAGATCTTTCTCCATCTCTCTCTCCATCTCTCTCTCCCTCTCTCTCTCCATCTCTCTCTCTTCCTACTAATCTGCCTTCTCTCTTTCATTTTGCCTTTTTTCTCACACTTGAGCTTGTTGCTGGGTGGGGTCGCTTGGCGCCATACTGCTTGAGACTCGGGGGGGCGGGGCTGTGAGCTAACAATGTTTGACAGGCACAGAGAGGGCGCGGGGTGGCGACGCGGGGGCTGCAGCTTCAGAAGCGGCCAACCACAGGGGTGGGAAGAATGAAAAGGATGGGGAGATACACAGAGAGTATCCGTTTGTTTGTGATAGGAGGTAAGGTTGGACCCATGTACAGTTTCCCAGGACCCCATGAGGAGATCCCACTTTACCTAGGCTTCTTTTTGTTGACTTCTTCAAAGACAAAGAAAACCATGTATATGGTTCTACCGAGATCCCTATATGAAAGGTTGTGCCTAGAACGTTCTACAAAGAACAATTTTATAATCGAAAGCAGAGTTTCCCAAACCTCTCCTCAGGCCACAACAGATGTTTTGGAACATTTTATACTAAGACTCTCAATCATCTGAACTGAAACAAATGTCTTAGAAATGGGATCAATGGATCTAAACACTAACAGATTGGATTTTATTAGAGAGCGATATCTGTTTAGAAAAAAAAACAATGTATCTTCTTATGACATTAAATTAATCAATACATGTACATGCCAAACACAGGAAATAAAAACAACCTTGCAACCTTAAAGTATAATGCAAAAATATTACAAAAATACACTGTAAATAACTGATGTAGAAAGCCAAAAACTAGAAAGACAAACATTTTCAAAAGCTATAGCTGATAGCAACAAAGGAGATTGCTCTGAGATTACAGGATTTAATAAACATTCAACCAAAAAAATATATGAATACTGTCATTTTTAAACAATGTACTGTAAACTCTGCTCTGTCTTTTTACAGTTTATTACATGCAATTTGGTGGTATGGTTATTTACTGTAATTTGAAGGTATTGGTCTGGAAACTTTGCTGCCAGCCATATCTCATAAAAAGTAAAGATTAAGATGGGCAAAGGAACAAAGACACTGGACAGAGAAAGATTGGGAAAAAGACTAGCATCCCAGTCTCCTGTTCACTGTTGGGGTTGAGATTGGTGTTTTGCGGGAACTATTTAATGAAGCTGCCAGTTGAGGACCTGAGAGAGACACTGTAATGTATTTGTCATTTTGCTCAGTTGTGCTCTAGATATTAAACTAGTCTAAAGAAGACTGGTTTCATTGCTTCTTTATTCAGCACAACAGTTGTCATAGATGCTATAATAATCGCAATAGGGTTTTCTAATGATCCATTTGCCTTTTAAAATGATAAACTTCAAATAGCAAACACAAATGAAAACACGACAGATGGTACTGATAATGGGCCTCTGGAAGCTATGGAGATATTCCTTTGAGATATTCCTTTTCATTAAAAATAAAAAATATTTCTTAGAGACCACAAACGTTTGAATGTATTTGTTAACGGCAACAAAAAAATAACGGTGGTTCCCCTTCCCCGTAAAATGGTTGAGTCTAGGAGTCCGGCTACTCCTGTATACGCGCTGCTTCACCTCCATACCGGTGAAAACACTGGTCGTCGGTCTGTAATAGCAACGTAGTCAGAATCGTACATAACTAGCCTAGCGGTTATAAAAGAAGGTACTGCTGCACATGTTTACTAAACATACGATACAAACTGTTCTTGCATTAGCAGCAACCTTTTATTACTGTCAAGATATGTCTAATCAAATCTACAAGCTAATGTAATACAGTGGTCAATGTTATTGGTGAAGTTAGACAGCTAGCAAATTTGCAGATGAAGTAGCTTGTAGCTAGCTGCCATATTTGGTTGTTTGAGCATTGTCCAATGTTGATGTAGTTTGCTATGGATTTAGAAAGATCTCTGGACATCTTTATAACATCAACAAAATGTTATGCGTGGTCATATGTGACAAACAGTTGTAATTACATTTTTACTTTTTTATAACCTCAGTATATTCAGTGTTTGTGTATTTCAAGAAATATAAGGCATTCATTTTCAAAAAGCATTGATTTATGCTTCCTAATTTCAAATGGTCATCCGATTGAACATTTTCTAGAAACGCCACATTGAGTAGACTACCCCAACCTGCACACACGTCGTCTTTCTGACGTCATTCGAACCTAGCGAAAACAATAAGACGAAGGAATTATGTCAGAAAAACGTGCGTGCCCGTTGGGACTCATGTCATGAATCATGTTGTGAATCGTGTTAACTCCTCATGTCATGAATCATGTTGTGAATCGTGTTAACTCGCCACTTCTCTGTGCATCCTGCCGTTAAAAGTAGCACGTAAGCTTTAATTTGCCATTTATGTGTGAATCAGGTGTAACAGCGGGTTGGAACACAGTCTGCGCTGTTTCAAGTTGAACAATAAAATACCTACAAGAACAACCACCTATTTTCTGAAACTGATCACTAGAATCTGTGCGTGCAGGAATCCACCTGTTAACCTTGTTTTTTGCATTCAAAGTTTTTATTGTTGTTGCTATTTATGTTTTAAGTAGACATTCATTTTTATTACCAGTTTCATATCAAGAAAAAGACAGCTGCACTTATCTATATGAAATCAAGCACTTAGGCATAATGTCTTTAAACAAATGCACTGCTTTTTAACCGATTTTCTTTTTTTTACCAAATTGAGAATAATTGGGTTTAACTACAGACGTTTAGGCGATTAATCGTGATTTATTATTTTAATCGTTTGATAGATATATATATAAAATATATCCTAATATATTGTTCCCAAACTAATTATCTTGTTTTTCTAAAACACATCTTAGGATGTTGACGTTTTTAATTAGAACACTTACAAAACAGTTTTCTTTAGACCAAAACAGTTATTATATATCCTATAACCTAATATTAATCTTATTCCTCAGCAAATAACGTGATTTGGAACCAATTTTCTAAAGTGTGTTGATGCTGGAAGTGGGAAAAACTATTTTTACTATAGCATCAATTCCAGGATCAGATGGAGACCAACTCCAGAATGTTTTATTTTAAACCTTAAATCTTTCTTATGCGGTAAATCAAGAAGATGAATCAAGTCTATTTTCTACTACTCTTGATTTTGGCAAGCTCAAGTATTCTGTTGGAATTAAACATGGTGATTGAGGAGCCGAAGTATAAAAGGAGGTTTAGTGGAGGAATGAAGGACTGGGGGAATTAATGCACACAGGGAGGAGAAATAGATGGTATGGAGTAGAGGTTAAAAATCAGGGGTATTCAACTTTTGTCCTCAAAACAAGTTCCACTGCATTTGTTCATTCTAACCCCCTGATCAGGGACTTATTTAGTTCTGGGCCACAAGGTGGATGCTATTAATGATGAGGTAGAACAGAAAACCTGGAGGCTCTGGCTCTTGTAGAGTAAGTATTAAATTAACTGTTATAAAGGGTACAGGGGGGAATGGGTAAAATGTGTAAACATGGTAGGGTTTTAAAGGGTAGAGAGTAGAGGTTGTAAATGGTAGATTGAAGATGATAAAGAGAGAGGGAGAGATTGAGAGAGACAGGGAGATGGAGAGAGAAGAGAAGGGGGTCTAAAGGGTAGAGGGTGGACATTGTATTGGTGTAAAGGCTTTAGGCTGTAAAGGGTAGAGATGGAAAGGGTATAGGGTGTAAATGGTATAGGTTTAAAGCGTGTAGGTGTAAGTGGTATAGGTTTAAAGGGTATAGGTGCAAATGGTATAGGTGTGAAGGGTAGAGGTGTAAAGGGTAGAGGTTTAAAGGGAAGCATCAGGTATGAAGAAGTTGTCCCAGCTACATTGTTGAGCTGTATTTCCCACCCAAATGGAAGCATGGCAGACCACTTTGTCATGGATGGTATCATTTAGACCGGAGCTGGTCTTCCCTGTCTTATCCTGTGCATGCTCTTCTCTGTGCTGTGATAATTGGCAAATCACCCACTTACAGCATGAAGATTCGACTTTGGAAGTTGCCTTATGGTGGATTTTATTGCTGGAGAAATGCACTTCATAATGTAAGTAGAGACCGACAGACAGTAGAAAAAACAATGGCGCTGGGCCGGGGCTGGTCAAAGAGACAGGTGGAAAGTTTGACAGAACGGCGGAGAGGTGAAAGGGGACTGGAGGGAAAATATGAGGAGAGGAAGACAGATGGAGGAAGGTGAAAAAAGATGCAGAGACAGATGGAAGGAGAAAAGAGGTGAAAATGAAAATCGAGAAATAAAAGGGATATTTTTCACTGTCTGTTCCAGGGACGGTGTTTATTAAGTTTCCCTTCTTTATCTCTGAGCCTGAAGTCTGACCTCTATCTGCCTCTCTGTGCCTCTCTGTGCCTCTCTGTGCCTCTCTGCGCCTCTGTCTGTCTCTTTCCTGCTGGCTCCAGTTCTCCCTCCCTCTCCCAGTCTGCCTCTCTCTCCTCCCTCCCGTTTCTCACTGTGTTCACACTGTGTTGAGTAAGTGTAAATTGTGTTTCTTTAAATACCCGTGTCTTCCTCAAACTCACAGCTATGTGGGTGTTTGGGGCAGATAGGAGAGAAGAGCAACAGCATTTAACTCCTGTCTCCCAAGGATAAATCTCTCCTTTCAAGTCACTGGAACACTCACAGTGGTCGGTACAGCTCCCGAAGACGGGCAGGTTGGGCTTCTGTTCAGGAACACATATATAATACATGTTGCATTTTGATACAGCTGTTCCATCCCTCCACCATAGAAACAACCAGGTTCCAGGTTGTCAAGCTAACTGCTACAGATTGTTCAGCGCTTGTCTGAGTCCACCACGGTTGATTTGATAACCGAGTTGATGGAACAGACAACCACTTCACCAACGCATGTATGCTAAAAAGAAGAGAATCTCGTGATCAGCCACAGGAATTAGCCCTAGGTGCCCTCAGGGAAGACACAAATCCAGGCGCAGTGAGGCAAGCACTCGACCACAAACTCAAGCTATATCTCATTTTTATCATTGATATTTAGTCATTTAGTTAACTTATCCACAGTGAATTTGCATGGGCATAGCTAAGTGAGAAGTCGTTTTAGTAGCTGAAGTGCATTTCTCCTTAATAAAGACACCATCAGCCCTATCAGAGGTGTTAGGGGGGGCAGAGTGGTCTTATTTAAGATATTATTAACAGAAGAGGGTTTTCAGATGTGGGCTGACTCCATGTACAGGTTCCATGGGCAGAGGTGGCGAAGCCGAGTACTCCTGTTGTGGTGTAGGTTCTCAAAGTGCACCGTTCTTCCCTGGTCAAGAAGAACCAGGTATTGTGTAGGGTGTTCAGAGTAGTGTATAGGGTACGATTTGTGATGCCGGAACAGAACCAGGTATTGTGTAGGGTGTTTAGAGTAGTGTATAGGGTACGATTTGTGATGCCGGAACAGAACCAGGTATTGTGTAGGGTGTTCAGAGTAGTGTATAGGGTACGATTTGTGATGCCGGAACAGAACCAGGTATTGTGTAGGGTGTT
>JACXGK010000313.1:0-54879 GCA_016801125.1 Novumbra hubbsi
AGAAGGGAGGGGTTTGTTCCATGTTCGGTGACATGTGTTGTACGTTCATCCCTAACAATACTGCCCCGGATGGGTCTGTCACCAAAGCTCTTGATGGGCTGCGGACTCTGTCCAAACAGATGCACGAGCACTCAGGGGTGGGCAATCCGTTGGAAGGCTGGTTTAATTCAATGTTTGGGCAGTGGAGAGGGTTTATAATTTCACTCTTTCTGTCTGTCGCAATCTTTGGAGCAATTTTAGTCACCTGCGGGTGTTGCTGTATTCCCTGCATTCGCGCTTTAATTATTCGCTTGATCACCACGGCTGTGGAGAAGCGAGATGGCACTGACCCATATATGATGATGCCTTTGGTGGCTTCGAATCCCCCGGTAGAGGAGGACAACTGGGTTGATCTCGGAGACGAGATCAAAAGGGGGATTTGTGGAATTCGTTATTAAAGATATTAGGTGTGGGGCTGAAATCATGTCTTTGGGGAGTTGGAGGGTTAATAGGTTACTTGGGACATTCCATAAGAGGGAGGGGGGTCAGGGAGTTAGGAGGATAAGACAATGGACACTGTGTTCATGGAAACCTATTGATTAACTTCTAGCTTGACCCCCACCCACGGATACTGATAAGAGAACCCAAGAGAGGAGAAGCAGACACGAGCCAGCAGATGTTTCCTGTTCGATTTACTATTGGCAAACTGGCTTCTCAACTGCTTCCCCTAATCTGCCTCAGAGACGGTCACCAGATGACCCTACGCCCAGAGACGGGGTCTGCGACATGAGACACACACACATTCAGGAAGCATGTGCGGCAAATGCGATACAATGACTGAAGGGGGAAGGGGCTACATAAAAAGGGGGTCCGATGTGAACGGACTTTAGATCGTCCTGTCCTGCGCGACAGATCTCCGGGTGCATTCGTAATAAAGGTGTATGATTTTGGAAGACTTGAACGGCGTGGACATCCTCTGATTTGCAACCCGGGGGGAAACATTAGGTTTCTACACAACTCCTGTTCCAAAGGGGGCACAGCACGACGAATAGCCTCCTGCCTTCCTTCAACCATGGTGAACGGAAGGTAGGACCAAAGGTAAGGCTGCACAGGCAGCACACACTGGTGCCTCCAGAACACCCTCCTTGGCGTGCCACGGTCCAAGACACGACACACAAACAGTGTGCCGGTCTTCCCCGGCGTCCAAGGAGGAACAGCGGCAGGCGGCTTCCAAAAATCGTTGCATGATGTCGTGATTCGTAAAGAAAAAAAATCACCAGAAGTACATCAATGTTCAGTCGAAGCTGAAGAAAAATGGGACATGGTGTGAAGGGCACACGCTCAGATATAGGGGCAGGTGTGCCCCGATTGGCTGAGCTAAGTACATTTTATTTTCAGTTGGCCGCTATGCGGCATGGGTAAAACCGCTAGAGCTACGCCCTCTAGGGGGCGGAGCTCCACGACATATAACACTGTGTATTGAACTTAGATTTTGTGCCAAGGAAAGCTTTCTGTACAACATAGGCGATGCAGAACACGTCGGGAAATGTTTAATTATTATTATAAATGATATGACTCAAGGCATTCCTCAGGATTTCAAAACGTGATTTGATGCAATGCACAGCATTAATTGATTGAGTCATTTGTATGTTAACCCTGTCAAAATTACGCCTTGATTTAAAAATTAGATTTTACTCATTTGTCATTTCAATATCCAATAGAACACATAGTTGTAGGTAACAGGTTCAATTACATTCACAGCCCATTTATTAACTTGTTTTAAAGGGCTATTGAACTGATTGTCTTGAAGGACATGTATTTTATTGAAGAACGTACGCATTTTATCTGCATTGTTTTGCCAAGTCTGCTCTGGTTCTTTCTGCTCTGGTTCTTTTACTTTTTTTGAAGAAGAAGTGAACGTATTTATTACACGTTCTCATAAACATTTCTGGCTCCTGACTGGAAAAGTAGGCACGGCGCAATTTGGTACCCATGATTGATCCTTCGGTTTCTGATCGACAGATGATGGCTCATAAATACTATGTGAACGCGCCTGATTTCATTTTAACCCTGTCCGAGATTTTTTGAACTTGATTAATTAAACTCGAATCAGCCTTTGTGGAACCGAGAAATCCTGAACCGTTATGTCTCGCTCAAATTATTCGGAGTTCAGGCTATGGTTTAGGATTTCTTAAGCCACCTTTTTGGAACAGCCCCCAGGTCTCTCTTGAAAAATATTTTGAATCTCAATGGGACAAGCCTGGTTAAATAAAGGTAATGCAATTAATGTTATCTCTTTGAATGCTGTGTATAGTCACATACTACAGATGTCCATTAAAAAACTCTAAAAGGTGTGTGCTTTATGGTGGTGAGTTGGACAGCTAACATCTATGCTGGTCTAGCATGCAGCCTTGTGGTGTGTCACTATTTCCAACCAGGAATGGTAGCTTACCTATTGAGTTTCACCAGGCCTACTATATTTATCACATTGAAAATATAGAGTCAAAAAAACTGTACATCTAAACCGATCATTTTTTTAGAATATTAGGTATACATTGCATATTAATTTTAATACTATCAATGGTGACGCAGCAGGTTTACCCTTTGGTTAGAATCTATTGACTTCTCATCTGAGCTAAACACATTCAATGGTGTACAATTTTATTTAATTCATATTATACTGTATTTATTTTGCCATCCTCAGTCAGGGGGTGTTTTGCACAGAACCTTCTACAAATATGTGTTAGAAGAAAAGACGGAATAAGGGTTAAAACTGGACATGAGATGTTGAATGCATTTATCATGAATGAAGGGTTTGCATTATCAATTCATTCACCATCTTGCAGAAACCAAATGCAGACATTGTTCAAAGTAAAAGGTGAATTTATTCCCACAAACAAGACACAAACTAACACGGACTGTAAACGTAAAAGTAAAGGAGCTGTAACAAGCAGCAAACAGAACTAAACTAACCTACAAAGAACATGTAGCGTATCCACGGGAATAATGTGTAAAACAAAACAGGAACATAAACGTTGTGACTAACACAAACAACACCGAGTGTGGGAATAACCCTAACCTAAGTAGGCTCCCCAATCAGAAACAACTGAACACAGCTGCTCTGACTGGGGAGCCCACAGCGGCACAGAGAAGGCTAGATGCCTCTATGTGCATCATGTCCTGACTGTGAGCCCCAAGTCATAGAGAAGGTTAGAGGCCCCCATCTAGGACATGACAGCGATGAAACCACACATTGTGAAACATTCAGAAAGGTTACTGATCTTCACAAATGGCTAATTAAATCATTACCATTACATTAAACCCACCCTCATGGAGAGCTTGCAGTAAAAGAACATGGGCATTCTAATGGAACTTCCTCATTCAAAACAGCTTCATTTTCTTTCTCACCTTCAATTCATATTTGGTCTCTCGTTGTCTTTGTTTTCTCTTCTCCTTATCTCTCGCTCCTCTAAAACCAGAATTCATATTGCTAGTGATAAAAATGTATAGCTGTATATGCATTTATTTAAAACACCTGCAACTATTGTCCTTTCAACTTAACTGAGGTGACATAAACATCCTCTATACTGTCTTCTGTATGTCAGATAATGGCATAATTATGTGTCCCCATCACAAGCAGGTGTCTCCTTGTTTTGTTTGACAAGCAGAAAGAGGACAGATGCAGTTCTCAAGAAACATCCTTGTCTAGTACCACCAGGCTGAGAACCCGAAACAAAAAGGGTACCACACATGACATACATGTAAAAAACTAGGATATTTATTTACCTAAAATGTGTACAAGAAATGTACAGAGTTATGGACATCTGTAAGATTAATTAAGTATGCAGTGGATGGATGACTGGCAATGTTGCTGTCGGTTCTTTGTATAGTTCAAAGACAGCTGGTTGAAGTCAGACTGCCATACGGGGATGAGAGGGAAATTGAGTGCCCAAATCAGGTAACAACCCTCCCAACTCTGCCAATTGGACTTCTGCATCAAACAAGCAATGACACAGTATTGCCCGGCAGGTAGAGTGTGAGGTGGCGTCACACAGAATTGCAAAAAAATGTATTATGGCAAAACAGCATTGGATTAGTTAAGTGTGTATGCATATGTGTGTAGGAGCTCGCGCATTAGTGTCTGCCTGCGGTCTGGTCACGAACGGCTTGTTTAACATCCTGAACGTCAGGCAGGATTACATGATGTGGCTATTGAAATCAATTACTTGATCCACACTTTGTTATGATTGCAGATTGATTGAACATAATTTGGTGTGTGGGTTTTTATTTTGTTTGCTTGTTTCCTTTAATTAAAGATGTTTGTCCCTGTCCTTATTGGAATAGATAAATAAAAGACCCCGTCTGTTTAATGTCGTACCAGTCTAATAAGTGATTTGTCGGACTGTATGCCAAATGGCACACTATTTCTTATAAAGGACATTTTTCACCAGAGCCTTATACATGGAGATTTGGGAATATGGATCCTATATAGGAAATAACAATTACGATTTGGTAGGCAACCCTGCTGGAGAGAACTCTAGGTAATGATTTAGTGTAGGTAAAACATAATCCTGAAAATACTTCAGACAGACACACATTCAGGTCCACCAGTAATTAATTTCCCATGTATTTCACCTTGCATGCTTTTGTGTCAAGTACATGCAATCTTTCAAGCATCATCTTGTAAATGACAGAGCAATTTGGTCTCTTCCAGCTCCCCAATCAACAGTAAACATTAGGTATACATCGTTTTTCAACCTCGCGGGGTAACAGCGTCCATTTAGCCCTTTTGAGCTCTAATTTAAAATGTGTTTTTTAATGTGTTTACATTTAACCAAGTATAATATCATTGTTTAAGGGTCAATTTTAAAAGCCACTGTAAAAAAGGTCTGTTGTTTTTACAAAAGAATTGTGGCAGCTGGGTCGCCAGAATGTTTTTGAAAAAATTACAGAAGAAAAATGCAGTTACATTCACGGAAACAACATTTTAGCTGTGGTTGTGGTGGTTTTCTGTAAGAAATACAGGCGTTTTCCGCTTATTTTACCAGAACAACCTTGTTGTTCTTACAGAAAAAATCTGGTGGCTGTGGGTAGCATAATCATTCTGTGAAGATTACAAAAAATAAATTGAACATCGTCAGTCAAAAACTGTAAAACACATTTTACACCAATAAGTCCAACCTCCCATTACTGCTGAAATAGCATCACGCTGTTATAGAACTCAAATTTTATTTTTGCTGAGTAAAAAAAGAAACTGTGTCCAATCATTACAGACACATTGAACATTAATAATTGACAATATTATTTAAACTGCACCACCTTCTAGACCTTTCACCTGACCTTTAACTTGACCACTTTACAGGAATGGGATAAATGAAAGCCAGTGTAAACAAATTAGTTATCAAAATACTGAAATGCATTAATAGATACTGTACTGAAAGACTTAAAAATGTCATCTCCACTTTAGTGCATCTGTCTGGGTTCATTGAGAAAAAACACGAAATGAAGGATGGAATGTTGTCAAGTATTAAGTTTCTATCGACATACAGCACGAACCGTTTAGCAGAAAAGCAGGATTGTGCTAAAAAGAAACGAAGTCAAGCCAAGTTATAAAAACATGTAACCCCAAAAGACATTGTGCAAAAATAATTACAATTAGTATACATAAAGACCATGAAAGTGAAAGAATATGAACTTACCACACACGACAATGGTGGGAGTTAAACATACTTTGTCCATCTGTACTTCCCCGGCAAGACAGGTGTCCTCGACATAACAGAACACTGTGTCTTTGTTCTCATTAAAGCAGGACAGCAAAAGCAGCAACATCTCTTTGACGTCTTCAGAGTCATCATAGACCTCTCCCCTGTTCACCTTTGTTACAGCCTGTTCCAGCCTGTTACAGTTCCTATAACACTTTTGTTATAGGAACTTTTTGTTATTGTGCATACTAACACTGTAGAAGTAGTTCAAGAGTTGTTTACCTTTTAGATCCACATTCCGAGTAAAAGTTTCTTTAAGCCCAACTCCGGTAAGTTCCTTGAAGTGGACTTCCATGCCAAGTTCGTTAAACAAAAATGGCCACACTTTCAAGAGGCACTGTATATTTCCCTCTTGTTGACTTGTTTTCGCTGTGTGTAGAAAGTCAACTTCATTAGATGTTTTGTTACCTCTAGATCTGCATCAGTTTGCTAAGACAGCATCTTCGGTTTTTCTTTCTTTTCCCTTTGGCCCTCTGGGGTCTCTCCAATAATTTTGTCTGTGTCAGAGTCATCTGTGCAATGCTTTCGTTTTCATATTTTTGGGGTTGTAGATCGCTTTACATTCTCAACTCAATGTATTTCCATCACAAAATACACAACGTCATCATTTTGAATTAAAATAAAGAGAAATTCTAAAACTCAATTGATTCAAAATTGTTTGACACAAGAACATTTTATATGATCATTCACTATGTTTGTAGATACACTTTTATTGATTTCTGAAGAGCTAAACTATCTCCCTGCATGATTGATGTTTGATTGTGTCACTGTAAAGGTTTGAGTAAAAAGCACTATTATTTTATTTGCAGACGCTGACTGCATCCTGGCCCAGCTGAAAAATATGCGTAAAACATCTGATGTCTTTCAGAGAGAGTTAGGCAGAAGTTTTCAACGTTTTTCCAATGCCTGGAACATCTTTTAAAATAGCTGTGTTTACTTTCAAAATGCATCGTCCATAATCTAATCAGAGGACCAAATTAAAAAATCAGTGCCAGATAGGGCTGTAAGCAATTATGTTTTGGTTTTAGTGGAATCTTAGGAAATAAATACTTTCTTGATTCCAAATCTTCTTGGATTTGAATGTCAAGATGACATTCAAGATTACATGATATGCTTTGCAATCAAACAATTTCAACAATATCTTTAAGCTGAAGAGTTACCTGCCACATCTCATCTTCTGGATTTTGCACTTTGGAAGAAACTCCAATTCTTAATGGCTTGCCCTGAAAGCTTCGGCACCTCAGAATTTACTGCACATGGCTTCATTTGTACATGAACTGCTTGATGGGACGGTTCAAAATTTAATATGTAAGCCAATGCATCTTTTTAATGAAAAACTTCAAATACATTGCAACATCATATGTTAAGACACCCTCAAATATTCTAGTCGCCACCATTCATGTTTTCCTGTTTCCCATGTCCTGTGAACCTACCCCTCCCTAATCATCAACAGGTGTTGCCTGTTTACCTGGTATATAATCCCTTTTGTTTCTTGTCTCAGTGTCCAATATTGTTGTTTGTGCAGCGGGAGCCACAAGTCATCCCTAAAAGGCTGGAGGACTACTGTGGCCTTGTTACTCTGTGCTCTTACGCCCTACCATTTGCTGGTCCCCTGTGTGGGTACTGAACATTTGTTGTTCATTTTGCGTACCTGTGTGCACCACCTTTATTTTTATCGTTCTCCTACGGAAGTCGAACGTGCTACTAATAACTACAGCTGTCAAGTTTTGAAACATTTCACAGTTAATTTCACACACATTGTTGACAAAGGGACCAGATTGGGATTTTTTTTAAATTTATATCATGGGACTAATCTTCTTTAACTCCCACAGTGAACAAACCAAAATGCAATTAACTGTTGAAATGTTAAAAACAAATTCAGTACATTACGAGTAAATCAGGGTAGATATGAAAACTGACGAGATCACAAATTTCCACTGAATCATACACAGGGCTAGAAAGATTGATTTAAAATGTAGGTCCTGTTTACAGAAGCTGTAAATTATTCTGTAATACTTTACAATATTTCTTTATGTTGTTTGGAACTTTAAGGTGAATTAGTACAATGATTCACTACGCTATTTTTACTAGAATTATTTTTTTTTAAACACAAGAAAACAGTGTATGTATGAGTGTTTAACAAAATAGCCACACAGAAACAAAGTAAATATGTGCCAAATATTGTAGTATTTTATTTGTGTTTTATTTTTGATTGTGGTTTCCTTAAGTGTATAACTTATAATTGCTTTAGGGTTCAAATTTAGTTTTGATGTTTTGGGTTAAAGTTAGGGTGCGTTTATGGGTTTGAGGTCTAAGAAAACAGGGTTTTGAATTGCAATGTTGTTTTTGTCCCCACAAGGTTAGAGTAACAAAATGAATGTATGTGTGAGGCCATGTCCTTGTAATACAAGGGGAACAGACAAACACTCAACCCTGACCAGCCTATGCTTCAGCAATGCTCCTCGTTTTATCGCTGATGCTCCTTGAGCCAAATTAGGCTTTATCCATGTATAACCATTTATCATCCTGGTTCCAGCCAGCACTCCACACAGGCAGAAAGGACCTTGGATGCTGTGCAGCTGTGTACACTATACTGTCATTTGTTTTGAAAGTCGAGCAAGCATGTTTAATGCCGCTCCACTGTGTTTTCAGTAGTGGGACGACAATATGGAGGATGTGTGTTGCTGCAAACCGTGTCCTGGTAAAGAGTCTGATAAATGGAACAAAGGGGGTTTCAAGACAGTTGAATGGGCTGCAAATCCCATACCTTTTAAAATAACAGTACAAAGTCTATGTGTACTCTATTATGTCAGTCACTGTAGTGGATAAAATTGCTTTATAAACCCATGCAGGATAAATATTCACAAATTAGGTCTTTGAGTGAACACCCGACAATCTCTATTTTAGAATTAAAGGTCATGAATTTAAGATCACCAGAACATTAACCAATAAATCCTATTTCACATCTATGCTTAATCCTTTCCTATCATTAATCTGCTTTTATCTTCAGAGAGCAGTACGTTCAGAGAGGAGGGGCCAAAAATAAAGGGTTCACTTGCTGTAGCAGTGGATACGACTTTTCTGTTTTAGGTCCTTCTTTTGTTTACAGTTTGTTTACACTTTATGCCCCGTCGGGGGCTGTGCACTCACCGATTCATGAGCCAAAGTGATACAATCGCATAGCCAATGAGACAGCCGTTGCTTGGAAAGTGACCGACCAAGCTCACCGGCGCCGTGGCAAACCAACAGCTGTTGTGAGGATCTGATCCGTTAGTCCTCTCTGCGTAATGCGCAACAGCATACACGGGACACAGCCTATGCCACCCTTCCTCTACAGCATCCTTGTGTGGAGGAAGCCAGAAGGCACAGAGCTTGATCAGAACTCGTAATGCTCTTAGGCATAAATGCAGGATAGGTTGCATTATTGCCTTGCTCAGATCACCATTAATGATCAAGCAGTCAGGGCGAGTTGAAAGAGTGCATAGGTCGCTCACCCGCTTAGCAGAAAACAATGCCAGAAGCATAGCTGTCTTAAAGCGACTGCCCGAATACGGACCTCTCCCCAAAGCCCTCATGACAGGCTGATATCGCAGACGCGTAGACCAAAGCGGATCTCTGTTTGGCAAAAAGAAAGTATCTTATCCACGGGACAACAGACCCGTGCACTAACTCGCAAAAACTGTCGGAGTTTCGTTATCTCTGACAGAAGTGGTCACCCTCTCTGGCGACGAACATGACCGTCTCCAACACCCCCGCGAAGGTAGGTGGGGGCATGCAAAACTGTATTGCATAGCCTCTCCGTATTGTGCGATCAAGCCACACTGCCATTCCCAGTAATGGAGAAGGAAATGAGCCGCCAAGGGCCGAGCCAGCAGTGGGACTGCTCCGCTGTTGGCCTCCTGTCTTCCCACAACCTTGGTGAATGGCACCCAGGAGCACGCAGGCGCCCTGGCGCTTAGAAGAGCCTGCCAAGAACCCTCTGCGTAGTCCGCCAAACCTCCTTAACCTGCTCTGACCACCAGGAGTGGGTCATAAATGTGCAAGCAGCTTTGAGGAATTTCCAGCCACAAAGCTGCCTTCTCGATAATCCCTGCAAACTCCAAGCGGAGCGGGACTTAAGGAGAGGGGCTCTCTCTTCTCTCTCCGGAGAATCCCCACCACATAATCTTATGGGGGAAACATCTGCAGCGGCCTAGGTTGGTAGGGTAAATCCTTTAGCAGGCAGTCCCTCTCTTCCCTTAGGTCGACATCCGAGGCGCCTTCTTCCGAAGAAGCAGAGAAGAGCAGGGAGCTCAAAGGAATTTCCTTCTCAAAGAAAAGCAGCCGCTCCCTATGACATAGTTGCAGGGAGCACAGCCCAGTCGGCGCACTGAGGGGAATACACTACACGGTCAAGCTTGGGTCCGAGACACCACACACCAGAAGTGTGGGTGTCGTCCCCATCAGCCAGGACCGTGCAGCGGCACGCTGAGGTGAAAAAGTTATTCATGATGACGTCGGCGGTAAAGAATATCCTGCGAAGTAAATCATCAAGTGCAGGTCATCTCGTTGTATGTGCAGTCAACGCTGAAGAAAAGGGTAGGCTGATCTATGGGCACGCTCAGATATATTGCGGCAGGTATGCCCCGATTGGCTGAGCCAAAGTGAATTTCAAATTCTCAGTGTGGCCGCTACGCAGCGTGGGTAAACCCCTAGGGGGCAGAGCTCCACTACGTATAACGGTCAAAAGGATGTTGGCGTTGTCTCCGCCCAACTGTTTGTCCATCGTTGTCGGCGTACTTGGCGCAAGGCCCACTCAGTCCTTCTACTGGTCAGCCTCCAGATACCAGTGACAAGCTGATCGGCACTGGACCTGTTTCTTTGTCCCTGTTGCCAGTTCGTCTTGTGAGTTTTTCCAAGCCGTACATGCTTCCTTGTGTTAAATATTCTCAGTGCCCGTTTTCCTGTGTAACAAACCTCCGCCTGCCGCCTCACAACTCTCCTGCCACACGTCTGTCCGCTCCTCTACCAATTCATCTTGTGTACCAAACCCCTGCATGTCTATACTATTGGATCATTGCATGCCGAATTGGGATGCATTAAAATCCCTGAACTGCCTTTTTGCCTCCTGTGACTGCAATTGGGTCCACACCTGTGTTTATGACAGTTTTGGAACCATTCTTTATTCATGGCTGTGTTAGGCAAAATTGTGAGTGTGCCCACTCCCTTGGCTGAGAAGCAACCCAACACATAATAGTTTCAGGTTGCTTTTCTGTTGCCATGACACTGGACTGATGGTAGCGCTCACCTTTTCTTCTCCGGATGTGTGTTTTTTGAACGGATGCCCTAAACAATCAGAGAGGGGATTCATCAGAGAAAATGACTTTACCCTAGTCCTCAGACCTTTTTCAGAATATAAGTATGTCCCTGATGTTTTTCCTGGAGAGAAGTGGCTTCTTTGCTGCCCTTCTTGACACCAGGCAAACCTCCAAAGGTAATCGCCTCACTGTGCGTGCAGATGCACTCACTCATGCTTGCTACCGTTCCTTAGAAGCTCTGCATTGATGGTGCCTCGATCCTGCAGCTGAATCAGCTTTAGCAGACGGTCCTGGCACTTGCTAGACTTTCTTGGTCGCCTTGAAGTCTTCTAAATACCAATTGAACCTCTCTCCTTGAAGTTCTTGATGATCCAATAAATGATACATTTAGGTGCAAACTTACCAGCTGCAATATCCTTTCCTGTAAATTCCTTAATGCCGGGCTGGCAGCAGATGAACAGGCAAGCAGCAGGCAGGGAGGAGTCATGGGCAGGCAGGAGGTTGGTACACAGACTGGCGGCCAAGGTACAGGCAGGTAGTAAGCAGAGAGATCTGAAGTCTAGGGACAGGCAGAGGTCAAACGCACAAGACGAACTGGCAACTGGAACAAACAGAGATGGCGGGTTAAGTAGGCTGGGATAACGAGGGAATGGGAGACCCTGGTGGGGGTGAGACGAGACAGCACAGGTGAACACAAGTAGGATGTGACATTAAGTTCATTTTCATGGCAATGTGGGACTTTGTAATAATTTCATCACTCTTCATGACATTCTGGTGTATATGCAAATTGCCATCATAAATACTGCGACAGCTAACTTTGTGTCATTCTAAAAACATCTGGCCATTGCAGTAGTGTCTATTAATTACAACATCCACGAGAATACTGGTACAGGTTTTCATCAGATAGATTTGGGATATTTACCAATATTATTGTTCAAGAACCCAGCCGTCCAAAGGCTTTGGAGTAATCTAGATGAACCAACAAATCCAGATTTCCTTAGGTTTCCTTGGATCAAGTTTTACTGCAAATGGTATTTATTCTCTAAACACAGTCTCTGCTAAACTAAGAGAAGAGGATACAAATCTAATAATGCCACACAATATGTTTGATTTGTTCAGTAATACTACTCATGGGAGATTTCTCTAACCTAACTATGGGTGAATGTGTCTTACTGATGACAACTGGTATTGTGTTGATTAGCACATGCAGAGGCCTAAGAAGTCCCTTAACACGTGTTTGCCTTGTTGTATATGGGAAATTCACTGGCCATACCAAGATGTTGCGTAGCTCAGTGGTCAATTCATACCTTTGCCTCCAAAGTAGTCTGTAGTTGTCTTTAAAACAAGAATATCTAAATGCTTATCACCAGGAATGTGATTCTGATTAAATAGTTGCTAGGCTTCTATGGGGAACTATCAGCTATTACATTTATGTTAAACATTGCAACTTAAACTGGGGGAATGATGATTTCTGTTGAGAGCTGGTATTATTGATATTGTATTGAATGGCACAAGCATAGACTTAATAAATCCATTAAATCCCAGCTTCTGTGTAGTCCAGTGGTCAATGCAACTTTGTGTAAATCAAGAAGATCTGAATACATACCCCCATAAAATAATTGAGACCAATTATAAAGCTACTAATCAGAAAACAGCTAAAATGATTTACAACATGTTTACTGATGGCTTTTTTAAAAGCGGACACAATTTTATTGCAGCCCAGAACTATCTTATTATAAATTTTCAGGTTGAATCAGGTATGCTGGACCTTAAATTGTTAGGTAAAAAAAAGTGCCAGTCGAGAAGGAAAGGTTGGAAAAATCCCTAATTTAGTGCCACATTTGGGCCCCAGACCTTTTCAGCTCTGCTATAATAAATCTTTATGATACAGTTACAACAGTGTCTTGAATCCAATAAATGCTTTTTTTAACCACTGGGAACTGTGTATGGGTTTATGTATGTGGTATTTGTAAATGTATGTGTGTGTGACAGCAGAACATCTGGGATCCAATTTGTCAGTACCCCAGATAGAGAACAGACATATAATTCACATTACAACAGCAGCAGTCAGTATGGACAGGAACAATTTAGCTGCTCATTTCCCTTGTCGCCTTTACACTTTAAATTAAGCACGGAAAACAAATTGAACAGAGGGACAAAGGCAGTTTTTCATAAAAGATACATAATCATTGTCTAAATTGTCAATCTACGGATTTCCTTTGTTGTCTAGAGGCCTATTTGTGTGTTTGTGTGTGGGCTGATTTATTCCAAGGATTCCTCACTGCTCTGTAATTTATTGTTCCTTTCCTTTTGTGAGCAAGGCCATCAGTTGTAACAGCTGATGTAATGACCAGATATCACCCCACAGAGATGCATTGGCTACAGCCCGCTAACAGAATGTTTTGAGGCAGAGCTGTGGGACTAGATAGCTCATGCATGGTCAGATAAAGCCACTGACTGAGAGCTGGTAGATATAACTTTGAGTGCTTCAGCCACAGACTACATACCGTACGGTAACCCAGGAATCACTGGTACCTTGCAGTGTCAGGAGAAAGCATTGTTTTTCTCATCAAATTGACCACAGCGGTGTTGTAAAGTTTATTCTTGTCTTGACGGTATTCAGCCGCTACACGTGTGAACTACGGCAGAGGCAAACAACTAGAATGTAAAATGAATAAAGACAATTACAAATATTATTTGCAAAGAAAGCTATCCACCCAGCTGTGGTCTTGTGTGTCTCGGTGTGTGTTTATGCAAGTGTGTTTTAATGTTGCCTGCACTTTCACTTTTTCGTTCCTGATAACTTCTCGTTCATCAATTATGCATCAGCACTACTGCAGTGTGACAGAACTCAGTGCCAGGAGGGAGTCCTCACACCACAGAGCGAGATAGCGTACGATGTGGCAGACCTTCACGTTCCTCATCCCTGACAGAGTGCGATATGGTACCACCGGCTGTTTGGTTAAGGCTTTTGGAGTAGGGGTTGGGGCGGATAAGCGCTGAGATTTGGTCGGAAAAAGAAATGAAGAGAGAGACATAGAGGGAGAGATGGAGAGTGATGGAGGACGGGAGAGAGGATGGCGGAAAGAGAGAGCAAGAGAGGTGAGAAAGGGGAACTCCATGACGATGGAGACATCAGGAACGACAGGTCTTGCTAAAGTTCTGGTAAAAAAGGGGGCAGCTTTATGAGGATTAACTCAACTATGGGGTGCACTGCATTCTTTCCAGCCTCTGCTGTATGCCTGGAGGGGTGACAACTAACAGAGAGCCGTGACGACTGAAGAAATGTGTCAGTTAATCCACCTGTAACGGCTGTCACTGTGACAGCTGGAGAGCTTCGTATGAAGTGCCCTAGATCTACTTTCAATGCGATAAAACTTCCCAGATGTTCTTTGCTTTAAAAAAAAATGTTTGCTATAATAATGGACTTTGGGGACTTGACATGGGGACTTTATCTATGACCTTCAGCCCCTGTGGCTACTATACTGAGTAAAACTCACTCATGCCATGTTTAGTATGTGAGAGGACCAATCCAGGTTTGATTCCTCTGAAACATTGGGTGTAACTTTCCTTTTGACCATATCCCTATGTTGATTAAAAGTTCTGAATAATAGATGTGAAATATATTTTGTTTGCCTTCTGAAAATCCACTGACCAGGTGCCTTGTATTATTCTGTTCTAGACATTACGATGACTTTGATTAAACATGTGAGCATTAAACACCTGTGAGGGCTGCTAATTCTAATTGGCCATTTATTCACTTCACTGCAATATTATTATCTAATTATCCTAACCATCTCCAGACCCTTCAGTTAGGTTGTTAGCTAAATGAAGCAAAATTAAGCCTCTCTCTATCTCTCGCCGTCCTTGAGAGCTGAGAACTCGGTGGCATTTTACAGTATAGAAGGCTGCCCAAAGTACAATTAGGCTAAGACCTAATTGTAATATTAACATAGCAAGCATTAACTAGCAAGAGTGTTGTAGAATCTACTATTGCAAAATTGTAATAAAGAATTAAGCATTTATTACACAGCAGGACAACAGAATTTTTTTGTTCCAGTTTTGTGGACAAATTCTGCTTACTATTTGCATAGGTATATAACATGTTGTAACCATGATACATATGTTGTTGGTTACATAGCACTCATGGCAACTTAACACAAGGTGTTGAGAACTCCAACCGTTGTGCTTCACTGTTCAGTAAGTGTGCTCTGTCATTGCGTGTCCACTACAAAGCAGATTTTCTCCATTATCAGCAGAACACCAGCGTTTCATTGACAGACACACCCCTTGCCGCCTTTTAAACATGATGGAGCACTGATGTTGGCCTTGCATTTTGCTACAACAGAGGCTTTAAATCAGATGATGATAAATTGACGGAGAGCATCCAGATGATCTTTTGATGTTTCCTGTTGATATTGTTCTTTATATACTTGCCATGTAGAAATGTGTTTATTCTGAAAATCCCATCCCCCTAATTGTAGTGGTTCCCAACCACAGTTACGAGTGGGACCTAAGGAATTACTTGTGAATCCTCATAGGCTTGCTGGTATATTGATCCTAGGGGTACCTCAGTACATGTACATTATCAGCCGGTGGTACAACTATCGAAACCACTGCCATGTTGATTACAGGCCGATTCCAGTTTGAATTTTCTTAATGTGTTTTCATGAGTCAGTTTGACAAAGTAGACTAGCAAACGTAATTTTGGTCCTCAGGGACATTTCTGAATGGATTAGCCATTCTCCCTCCTTCCCTGGTTCTAACATGCCAACATCACAACCAACCAACCAAGCCAGCAACCTTTATTTTGAATGAGCTTATGATGATGTGGAGAAAGAAAGTGAAATCTAACCTGCTTTTTAAAACCATACAGTTCCGCGTCGAAAAGCACACCGAAAAGCACACCAGGCTGGGAAGAGCTGATTATATTTTTGTACTGAACATGTTTCTCTGTGTACCTCAACAGGGAGCATTTTTGTACTGAGAGGCTGGGACTTCTGGTTGGCAAGCACTACACAATTTTGACAAAATCCCAGAGTCTTTGCGTACTCGGGGGGATGTACCTGTCAATCTTGGGGATTTAATCTTTTAGTCTACCCAGACGTCCTAATTTTTTTTCAAATGTGTTTGATCTTATAGGCAACAGAAATCTGCATAGCTCCTGGAGTGTGAGAGGTTCTGTGACATGTTTTGACAGCAATAGCCAAAAAGAGATGATAATGACATTGAATCAACCAGAATGTGTATAGTAGACTAGGAGAGATTGCTTGAAACACTCTCAGTACTATCCCCAACCCTATAACACCCTGGACACCCTAAAGGAAGAGGAGAAAAGTTGGCATTATTTCAGTCTTGGAAAAGTTAATGGCAGAAGTATACAGTAGTGCACCATTAAAATCCCAGCCCTAAATGACGAAACTTAAAGGCCTATTGATGCAAATTTGCGTCGAAAAGACTGATTAAAGATATAAGCCTACAGTTTTCCAAAAAGAATGCTGCATCGTTTTTGTATTTCTATAAAGACCCTCCCAATCCCTCCAAATCTTGACCATAAAAACACTAACATAAAAAAACGCACCTGTTACATTTTTATCTCCAGACATCTTAAAGATAAAAGGGTTATCCACGTTGTAGGGGATAGTCTGATAAAGATGCAAAGATTAACATGTCGTTAGTTTTTTTGTAAAGTAGAAGCCTTCCAAGTCTTGATCAAAAAACCATGAAGGCCGCTAGACACAATTTTGCGTCGAAAAGCGCACCTGTTACATTTTTATCTCCAGAATTATTAATTATGGATCCCTACAGTTTTTTCCACATTGCAGGGGACAGTCTGCTGCAAACAATTACATGTAGTTTGTTTATTTCTGTATAGTAGAAGCCTTCCAAATATTAACCACAAAAACACTGTATATCATGATTTCATCAAACAAACTTAACATTTTATCAGAGGTAAATCTGATCTGATCCGAATCAAAATTTGATTTTTATATAAAGTCATCCCCCAAAAAGATACAGGGACTTCACCATGACAATTTTGGTTGATATTTTACTGTTTTTGAAAAATATTATGCAATTATTATGTTTATTATGTTTTAAGCTCAGACAATAAACAATTTAGAGTTGTTTTGAACACCAAGGGATGTTAAAATTAGACATAAAAAGCCCTATACTGTACGGTGTATACTATGTGCTAAAACTGCATGTCAACATACGTTTTTATAGTATCTTCACACATCCTCCTTCTAGTTAAGGGTTTTAAGAATTCACAAAATATACGACATCATTCCAATATAAAGGATGACCTCCTTAGAGGTCAAAAGATCAAGATAGTGCTGGCGGATTTTGATCATCCCAAGAAGGCCTTAGACCTTTAAGGGTGAAGATTAAGAATACAAAACCCTACATCAGTGTTGGGCAGCTGTACATTAACAGGATTAGAATGCTAAAGCGTGTGGTGAACACATTCAATAGTTAAAAAAGATTAAATGCCCTCAGGCTTCTGGGAAAATAACAGGGATCCTGCTGATTTTCCATAAACTGGGATTATGAATAGAACCCATTTTAATGTCTGCGCCCCAAATGTTACCTATTCCATACTTTTAATCAGGTTGTTCGTTACTGTAGAATGTGCACTCCTTTTGACCAGTGCTATCTGTTGTGCAGGCTGTTTTGACATAGCTTATAGGAAAACATGGGTCTAGTATGATATAAGTATCCTAAAGATTTGGCAACGGTATTTGTCTCTTATTTCTCCTGAATATTTTATAAAAAGGAAGTCTGTTTTTTTGTTTCTGTCCTGTCTATAAAGTATGAAAATATAAGTTATATTTGAGTCAAATATTTAAAATGTTTTACTCATGCTGCTTATTTAGAATAGCAGTGTGTTGAATACATGTTTCAACACACAATGTTTCTCAGGTCTGTGACTCATGTGTGTGTAAATATGTTAAGTCTGTGTGTGCGTATATTATTCTGTTGTGTGTTGACTCTAGTCACTCTGTTTTAGTGCTGTATTCTTCATAGCTTTTTAGCTAGGAGGGTTTTACAGTTGAATGAGGCCCTTGTGTTTTGCACTTTATTGCTATAACATCTCCAATATCTACAGAATGCACGCTGGTCAACACAGCAGACATCAGTAGCATCCACTCATTACTGCCATTCTGTTATTGTCACGGTGTCTTGAAATAACTGAGCTAGTACAATAATTAAACATTTGATATGGAAAACTTTTTTACTTTGAATCTCCTATTTAAAAAAAGTTGCATCTTTTCAATGAGGTAAGGTCTAGAACGTGTAAATACTATGAAGCAATACTTGATCAAACTGTTAATTTAAGTTGAGTTCTGAATTAAATCTCAGAATATATAAACTTTTTGTTGCCTTTGAAACCAGTGATCAAAGCTGGTTTCAAAGGAATCCGCAACCAGACTGAGCCGAAAAATGTGTTTAATCTATGGTGTGATCCTTAACATGCCACTTTAATGTTCACAGCTAAGATCCCTGACTCAAAGAACAGATGAATGTACGCAACTGCATTGCTGGGCTTGCCTGTGAAGGTTGTTTCTGATTAGGGTTTCTCAATAAGTTTGGTACACGTAGTTATGCAGTACTTACCACACAGTGAATTGGATAAATAATATTGTTTGTGTTCAGAGTGGCTTTCATTTACAGCTAGGCAAACAACAGAGCAACACATGGCTTTGCTCTTGACTCTGGAGAGGATTATAGCATACAGCTCTCAGAGAGAGCTCTTTTGCACATTAGAAGATTGTGTGTGTGTTGAAAGCCAGAGCATTAGTCTCCAGACGTCTCCCCTGCAGCTCCAACCAAAGACGACAGAGCCCTTCACCAGCTTCTTCACTGCAGAAACACTTGGCCCTCAGTCGAAAAGTGATGAGAGCATTGCCCGATCACAGCATGGGCCTAGTAGGAAATGAAGAGTGCCACGTGGTAGATGAAGCTGTTTGTGGAGCCACTACGGCAGGGGTCTCAAACCAGTTCCACGGCGGGCCGAGTGTCTGCAGGTTTTAGTTTTTTCCTGTAAATTGGTTCCAGGTTCAGACCTAAATAACCAGATGAGGGTAGACCTAACCAATCAGTGACATAATTAATCAATCAAGTACAAGGTGAGAGTGAAAACCTTGCAGACACTCGGCCCTCTGTGGAACCGGTTTGAGACCCCTGCACTACGGGGAGTGTGAGCACGCACACTCTAAGGCAGTGATTCTCAACCCTGCTCCTGGGCGCCCCCCGGCCCTGCATGTTTTAGACCTCCCGGCCCTAACATACCTGATGTAGCTCATGAAGGACTCCATAATGAGCTGATCATTTGAATCAGGTGTGACAAAGAAGGGAGAGATCTAAAACATGCCGGGCAGGGGGAGTCCAGAAGCAGGGTTGAGAAACAACCCTCGAAGGGTTTGCCTTTCTCTCTAAAAGAGTGAATTTCCTGATGAAAATCAATAAAGTAATTATTGACCAACTTGACTTTGGCTTGAGTTGACAGAGCTGAAGCAGTCGCATATGACTAGAATAGTCTCCCCAACTCTGAAACTCCTGGCTCTGTGCCAAAGGTGTTGTGGTTCTGTTGTCTATTTGTCTGTCAACTTTTATTTTGAAATCCTAATGTGTCTTCTCATTGAAATTACTCGTCAATTCCTGCTCCCATGTAAGAAACCCTGCATGATTACCTCCCCCATCCTGATTGGACTCACCTGTCAGCCCTGTGTATTTTATCCTTGTCTTTCCCTGTCACTGTGCCAGTTTGTATCTAACTTTTGTGTGTTTCGTGCCAGCGCATACCTTATGAATGTATCATTTTTGGATTACCTGTGAGTTTGACACTTGCTCTGTTTCTCTGGACTTTTCCTTAGCCTTTTCCCTCTTGATTTGTTTGCCTTGGATTTTCTGGTGTGACCTTTTGTGTACCAAACCTTTGACTGTCAGTACATTGAGTTTGCTTTGATCCTGTCTCCGAGTCGTGCGTTTGATTCCTCTGTCCTGGAGTTATTACAGTTGTCTAACTCTCAGGAGATTCTGTGGTGATTTAATGGAAAAAGGCACTGCCTCCAGATTTCTATGTAATATAATCAATAATTGCTTCCAATATTAATAAAATTGTGTTCCTTTCAAATATATTTTTAACAAAGTATAAAAAAAGGCAAACATTTTATATTTTTTATGTAGGAAGGATTTGTTAGCATACTCCAGTCAAAGAATATGAATGCGAGTAGACATTTAATTGGCCAGCTCAATCTGCTCTAGACTACTGATTGGAAAGTTAAAACTCCTCATTATGTGGATGTTACCCACATAAGCATTCTTCTCTTTTTTTATACAACTCTCTCAAATTGAATGTTGACAAATACAAGGAGAGTACGCCAGTACAGGAAAACAATATTTATCTTGGTGGTAATAAAGAAAAGTCATGAAATATATCCAGGAAAGACTATACAGTATCTAAGGCACACAATTTAGCAGAGCCTTGATTTGACTCTCCCGTTTTATGATTATTGCTTTTGGTCCTTGTACCCAGGTTTTATTGGGGTGCATATGAATACTGTGACCACACAAAGCTATGTTACAAAGAGAGGGTGAGAATGACAGAAATTGCATAATGTTTATAGATTGGTTTTACGGTTCTAATCCATACAGAAGCTTTTAGAAAACAGGCATAATATGTCGTAAACTACAAACAATACCTCACAAAGATAAGGTGCTCAGAACTGTGCTATATTGTGAAGGGGAGGAAGCAAACAGGTTATCGGTATTTAGATGATTGGAAACCAGGAGGAGTGCTGCATTGGTGGTGTCTCGGAACGTGGGATCTGGGGACGGGGTTGTTTTGGTAGTGTGATTGGGAGCGTGACCTGAGCATAGATCTTACAGAATGTATGATCAAAAACAGAGGTACGGTCAATGAACAAATAATATGTAAAACACAAAAATGCGGTCACACAAAGCCAAAATGTCCTAAGGTTTTGGTGCCCAATTTAACAAGATAATTAAACACATTTATGACAATTCAGTTGATTTAACTCAATAATTCCATATGTGTGAACAGTAACCATGGATAATAAAACAGAATTTAGAGTTAATTAGCTTATTGAACACAAACTACTGCACATTTAAACATTAAATATGCATACTCTTGTTTTGTTGATTTTAAAAGCATTCCATTTGGTATGAACATCTCTTTTACAAACATTTACATCAGTTGTGGGGCCTATACTTTTCTATGTCTTATGTGAAACATTTTGATGTAGATTATGTTGTAGACCCTTTTGACATGTTTATTATGGGAAATAGATGAACTGGATGCACCAGGAAATTGCTAAATGATAGGTTACAGACATATAGATGCATGGTCTGCTCGAAATGGTTTGTTTCTATTCTTATGGCTTAAAAATAAGCTACTGATGGCTGCTGAGGCTGCCAATTAGCTGAAAAAGGTAGCAAAAAAAGGTTTTTTAAACTGTAAAATGAGAAATCAAAACTGATAAAGAAATTACAACCTGGCTCAACATTTTGTGGCATTTATTTAAATAAGATTTATGGTAAAGGATGACTGGATTTGGAATTGCTTTGTATCCCCTCAAGGTTATGGATTCCTAAGTCTGAGTCATGTTGAATTTTAACATGAATTTTTCTTTGTCCATGTTTCCTCTTTTTGAAAGTATATTGGAGCTTGAAGGGAGGAACCTTTACTCTACCTCCGTTTGCTTTGAGAGGGAGTTGAGGAATGGAAGAAACACGGTGAGAATCTCAATGCATACTTATTTATATGTCTTTTCAACTTCTCCTACAAGCCATTTGCATAAAAATTTAAGAGTGGAGGAACTTCAAAACCTTTCATCCTGTCATGTCCTGGCTGGGGGCCCCTAGCCTTCTCTATGCTTTGGGGCTCACAGTCAGGACATGACACACAGAGTGGCCTCCCCAGTCAGAGCAGCTGTGATTAGTTGTCTCTGATTGGGGAGCCTACTTAGGCTAAGTTAGTCCCACACTCTGTGTGGTTTATTGTTTGTTGCCACAACGTTCACGTTTTGTTTATTTCATTTCACTGTGGATACTCTACACGTTTCTTGTATTTGCTTAGTTCTGTTTTGCTGTTTCCCACAGCACCTTTACTTTTGCGTTTACTGTTTGTGTTAGTTTGTCCCTTTGTGTTTTTTGGATTAAATCACATTTACTGTCCAATGTCTGCGCCTGGTTCCGCCTCACACTATGGATGTGACACATCCAATGGGTTTTGATGAGAAGAGAGGATGTGCTGAATCAAGGACATGCCATTTAGATTCTTCCAAGAACAGTGAAAGCAAGTATTAATTGAGAAATGAGTTTACTTATAGACCCACAACTTGCAGAATCATTTGGATATCTAAGAGGAATTGATAAGCGATGACATGCTGAAAGCTTTGCCTTACCCTCTGATAGGCTCAATGGAACTCTGGTGGAATTGCTTACACTTTTCCAATCATCTTAGATTTACAGATGTGGCTTATCTGGGGGTACAGGGTTGGGATTTGGCCATTTACCAAAACCCTTCAGATGTGTCTGGGACCTTCAGCATGACACAAAGTATGGATGTTTTATTCCATTGATATTCCATTAATGAACAACCTAGACATTTTAATGGGTATGCTGGATACAGCTACAACCAAGCCTGGACCAGGCTGTTTTGCCTCCTTATGGAGAGGAAATTGCTTAGTTAAGTTAGTGTTATTTACACAGTTATACATATTGTCTTTAGTGGTGTAAATGATGTGTATTCTGCCAATCTATAGGCCCTATTGATAAATGCATAATTAGTTATTTGCATGAGTTTAATGTGCCTATATATGTTTGTAAACATTGGTTAGGTCATTCATTTTGTATATCGATTACATCCTCCATTTTGTATTGATTACGTGGCTTTGAGAGAACGTAAGGAGCCTTTGTTCTCGGTTGAGTTTTGCCGCCAGTGCCTCTGATTCACTGAATTAAGTGGACTTATTCCCGCAAACCCAGAAAAGCTTATGTTTTGTACGGACCTCAATAGTGGCTTTTAAATGTAGTGGAGTAGAGAGGTTTATTTTTCTCTACAGATTTAGCTGTAACTTTTAAACTCCCTATTTTCTTACAGAGATAACAATTCTTAACTTTATTATAATATTTTCTTCCCAATTTCTTTTTATGAATTCCAAACTATACTTTGATCAGATTTTATGTTATTCCAAATTGTTGACAGACCATCATAACTCCAATTTGAAAACTTAACATGGTTGGTGGATAACATAATATTTGTACATGGCAGGGTCCGGGGATGGCAGCCTAAAAACAAGTGCTCACTATTCCTAGGTTGGGAAATTACACACTAAAAACATATGCTCACAATTTCCAAGGCTAGGATTTTGTTTTAGCATCATCCCTAGTGCTTCATCAGCACAGTGCCAAAGCCATAAAACAACGAAGATGCATCCACATACCCTTGTGGTGATGGAATGTTCTCCCCGCTGCTGCATTATAAGCGGTACCAGTTCATCAATTCCATAACCAACAGGACCATGAAAAGATTTTGCTCCTGAGCCAAAAGAATGCTACATGAAACAGCTAAATAATTTAATTGGCATAAGCATTAATGCTCTTATGTGCATTATTCCTTTACAGTGATTCTCACTGGATTCGTCCATAAATATACATTTGCGTAACATTTATGAACAATATGTATTTGAAATATACAGTACAGGTTATAAGTACAGACAATAAATATTATCACATTACATGGTGATCCCAGTGTGATAAATCTCAATAATTCCCTATTTTAAAAGGAACACAGATGTGGATGGATAATATGCCGACTTCATGACAACTGTCTCATATCAATCGATTCTTATCAAGGTCTTGGCTCAGAAGTTGAATGAGGAATGCTAGAAGGGTCTTCCTTTTGTCTGAACTAGCGATTCATTTCTTAAGTACTGGCTGAGCATTGGCCTCAAAACCTGTGAGTGGAGTGGCTGAGTGTGCATTATGTGACTAGAGCACAAAGTAGGTTTAAAAATTCTGTCTCACTCCAATAAAGTTTAAATTTGGCCTTTCTTTACCCATTCCACAGCTACAATTCTTATGTGCTAATTGACCAGATGTGTTTACCAAGATATAGTCAAAAATAGATTTTTGTAATATAGGATATTCCATTCTTTTTTATGGTTTTGTAATTTTCCACTTGATAGAAACAGTGAAGAAAGAGTTCTTGCTTATTGAGCACTAGAGACAAATGCTTACACTGCAGAACCAGCCTTGGCCACAATGTGTTTGTATGATATAAAAATTTAATCAAATTAAAAGTATTAAAACAAAAGTTCCAAATACAAATCTCTGTTCCAGGTTAAATAGTCAAATTTTATGATAACTTAGAGAGCTTGAAAGTAGCTAAATGTTTGGTTATAATTAGTCAGCATAAATACTCCTTGCAGGGCCATAGACTTGGTTCGTTTAGCCATGTCCTTCCAATCATGTCCAAAAAAGCAGTTTCTGGGCCTACAAATGTCTGCTTACATCCTCTGGTTGATTTCGATATGAGGAAATGTACTAAGATGTTAATTCTAAGGGTTACTGTGCTTCTCCTTTAAAAAATAACAAATTGTGATGCTGCAATGCTTGATAAAAACATTTGCTCCCAGCAAAGCTCAATCTGCAAAATAAAAGTTGGAGCTAAAACGCAAGCAGGCAAAAAGAAGCATGATGTCACTTGGTCATTACTACATGACGTGCTCTAATTTCTTACAACACAGGAATTAGGACAGCTATTGAGTCTAAACCCAAACAGGCCAAACACTTTTGTTGTTAGGTCTTTAAAAGCAACAACATGTGGTCAAACCTTACTGGAATCAGGACAAAGGTAAGACCTGTCCCCTATCTCTCCTTATTCCCAGAGTCCCTAAACACATTTTAGGCAGCCTGCCAGGTGTAGTAACCCCAACGATTATGGGATGTAGAGTAGGGTCGATGGCCTCTAATTTACTTGTTTGTGTGTTTGTCATTTTCTCAATTAAACTCAGTGATTATGCTGTATCACTTAAAATGACTAGGTTATATTTCTCAATGTTTTTGCAAGTATAAGATGGTGGAGGCTAGCATGTTAAAACTTTTTTCATGTAATCGTATAACAGTTTTCCTAATTCTGCCGTAGGTAGACTACCCAATAGAACACCATCTTACAAATATATTGTGTTGTTCGGTATCTTGTTGAATAAAGAACCAATTTAATTCCAGCCCCTAGATGGCACTGCTCACAGTTAAGGTATGTTTAAGTTTCCATATTCTGCAGGTCTTGCTAGCATTGGGCAAATAGTTGAAGACACCGTGTAGAGCTGCAGATATTATCAAACACATAATTCTTCCTATTGTTTGAAAAAGCATTGTAAATCAATAATAACATACCTTTCTAATTTGTGATCTTATTACTAGTCACATGGTTGAATGTATCGGTTCAATGTAGAAGATATATATTTGAGATATTTGATTTTCTTGGCCAAACAATGGCCAAGGCAACTAATTGAGAAATATTTCTTTCATGCATCCATACGTTTTATCTTTGTGTAGTCTGATATCATATTAATATGCTTTCTTCATTAATGTGCATATTTTTATACAGTCAAATTTGGGCTAATATCATGTTCACACATCCAATATTACTGCGCTGCACACACTTGTCAATGCTTAGGATTTGGCATCTGATAACAGCAGTAAAGCTGTCTAATTTGGAAGGAGATATAAATGATATCTTATTATATTGTAATTTATCAGTATATTCCTGTTTGATTCACTTCTATTTTATGTTTTTGACTTAACTCTTGTCGCATGGCAGCGTTCGCTTGTTGTTCAATAATAAGTTAAACCCTAATAGATCAGATACATTTTCTAAATTTCGAATCAATTAATTTATAACTAAGTCTACCCATTAGAGGCTTAAGTAAGGCTTTTAACTATAATGCAATAGTATCTGAAAGTGCAACCGCAGCAAGGACCACTTCACTCTTGTTGAAAACGAGATGTACCCTGTGATTGCGTCACCATGTTATGTCCTGGCTTGTTTATATATTGCAGTGTCTGTTTCCATTCTACTGTGTGTTGAATTTCAACACAGGTGCACCTCATTCTATTGAATGAGGTACTGATTAGGCGATCACCTGAACCAAATCCTATATTAACAAGGAAAAGTATAAAAAACACTGCTGTGGTCATCACAATCCTCTTGCAATAGGACCAACTAGATGGCAAGAACAGTGCTAGTAATTGTAATAAAAATTTAATAAAAAAATAACTGTTGACCCTGCCAAAAGAGTTGAAAAGGAATGTTTTAAGTGAGGAAAAGAAAGGTTCAATTTTGGCTTTACTAGCAAAGGGAGTGTTGGGTTGCTTCCATCCTGACAATTTAAAAGATGACGGTTCATAAGAACAAGATCAAGAAGCAGACATTAGGGACAACAAAGCTACAAACCGGAAGAGGGCCAAAACGACTCTCTACTGATCAGGATGACGGCCATCTCATTTGAATGTCACTCAACAACTGTAGGATGACATTAATTGACCTACAACAAGAATGTCAAACGACTGCTGAGGTGAAGTGCACAGTGCCTCACACCCACTAGGAAATTTGGTAATAATATGGGGGTGCTACAGCAAGACTAGAATCGGGCACATTTGTCTTTGTGCAGAACACATGAATTAAGCCACATGTAAGGTTGTTGCTGGATCTGCTCTGACAATGTCTCCCAACTCTGAGGATTGGTTTTCCCAGCAGGACAATGCTCCATACCACACAATCAGGTCAATCAAGGGGTGGATGGAGGACCACTAGATCAAGACTGTGATGGCCAGCCCAATCTCCAGTTCTTTGTATTATTCAAGGTCTGACAACACTGGTCAAAACAACCAAAATCACACAGTTGTCATTTTCTGCAAATAAATGCACTAAATGACATGAATGTCACAAATCTCCAGACACGTTAGTTGGAATCAAGCGCAGACAGCTGGGTTTAATAATTCAAAATCTTTATCTAGAAGGTAGAAACAAAATCCAAGGCACAGGGCTATAGTACAAAATCATAAGGCAAGAGAACTCAAGGTTACGATGATCCGTCAGAATAAAATTACAAAAATTAAAAAAACTGAATAAAAATAAAATGCCAGGCCCCCTCCAACGAGTATCTCCACCTGCCTGTAGTCTGCCATCTTTCTTTCCGACAAAAATAAAACTGGAAGCATCAGGGGACATGGAGGCGCATATAGATCCATTGCGGAGCACTTCGTCCTCCTGCCCCTGGGTCGGGGCGCCACCAGCCACCAAGTCAATTGCACAATCCCATGGCCTATGAGGTAGTAATTCCGAAGACTTGGATTTATTCAGAAGACTTGGAGTGTTAAACACTTCAGCAAACGTATATGTTGTGGGAACACCGCACGGTAACTACCCAAATGGCCGATGTTATGCAAAATCCCAAACAGTGCAAGCTCCATGCAGTTAATTCCCCTCGTTGCCAAGAAATGTCAAGATCATGCAAAATCAGCGAGAGGTGACGTCTTGTTGAGGGTCTTGCATTAGAAACCCTGAGCATTTGCTTTGTGTCCCATTGTAATTGTCAGGTGTGGCCACAAACGACCAAGTACCAGGAAGGGGTTGGGGCTCTTCCGGGAGTGTGGATGCAGCAGGCGGAGAAAGGTAAGTAGAATGCCCTCGGTGGAGGATGAATGAATGTCACTGAATGCAGGCCTGTTGTTAAGGGTGCATGCACACACAGCAAAATCTGTCAGGATCTCTATAGCAAAAGGCTGCAGACCCAGGATGTGTATTACCAGCACACAGTGAAATATGCCCAAATGTGGTGACACAGAGATAAACTTAAAGTATCACAGAAAACAGTAAGCAGCACTCCAGTGCGCAAGTACAGCAAACTACGTGAGTGTGGAAACATGTCCGCCCTTTCCATCAGAGACAAGCCCGGGAGAGTATACTATTGTATCTACACACAGCCCAAAGAGAAAAACGTAATCTAATTAACCAATGGCATGAGGGTATGAAAATAAACAGTGGCTAGAGCAAGGTAGCCTGAACTTCCTATAGGAAGCACACATTAGTATTACAAACATTTACATGAACTAACAGGATATAAAAATATTATATACATCACTGTAACAAGTGCATACCGTTCTGTTTCTGTTCTCAGAGCCAAAGTCCTGCTCTCTGTATGTCACTTCTTTAACCTTTTAAAAGCACAAATACATTATTTTAAATAGAATACTTAAAAATAAAAAGTTTGAATTTCCAGAGTATAGTTTACCAAGTACTTTGATTATGAAAAACAACATCTACCAATCATTTCTCCCCAGTCACAACTAGGTTGGTGGGAAATATGTTAACACTGGGTTTTAGACAGGATTATGTAATTTATCAAACATTGTGTGAGAGTGAAAATATAACATACCGTGGTACTCTGGACACTGATGCCTGAAGCATCACTAAAATGTTTGGCTCAGATCATGTATCTTCATTGACACAGGAGCAGAAGGGGTTCAGATGTACCCTCCCCTTATATCTGCTTCCTGTTACTGCTGGGTCCTAATGCTAAACATGTAACATGTATAACATCCCTAATCACAGACCTGTGGGACACTCCAGGGAAGAGGGGCGTGGGTCAAGGTGCCTGGAGAGCTCAAGGTGCAGCCGTGACAATAACAATATTTTTATTGGGAATTTGGGACAAATGTTGTCAGTAGTTTTTAGAAAAAAACAAAAACTCATACATTTTATTCAAACACATGCCTAATCCAAACACATAAATAATAACATACAGGGAAACAGATTATTTTGCAGTAGTCTCTGTTTATAGTGAATAGATAATGCTTAACAAGATTGGCACATTGTCTGAAAATGTAAAAATGTTTATTTTCCTCAATTTGAGCATGATGTAGACTCTTATATGTTTTACTATTATTGACAGTTAATTGGAAGGCAAAATGCAAATTCCACTATTGTAGCTAATCCTTATATTGGCTAGCTTTAAACTGTTTTAAAATGTTCCATGAGACTGAACAATAAAACCTACACATATCATATTCTTATTGGAGTCATAGCATGAGGTCCATAAGAATTAGAATAAATAAATAAATAAAAAGATGATTAATTGAGTTAGCAGTAAGTAGCGCTTGGACCCATGCTCCTGGTAGAACATTAGTTTGCTGGACTTCAGTTGGCACCAGTAATGCTACTTTTTAGGAAAATACACACTTTACTTGGGAATGTTTTTATTATTATTTCATTGTTTCTATTATTATTTATTTTTTTATTGGGGACCATACAGTGTTGAGGGTAACTGCGAATTATGTTCCTTCCAAAAGACAATACCCATGTTGCTGGCTGTTGTCAAGCACGTAACCATTAGTGATGGTCTCATTCATTGTGTTTGAGGTGGAAAAACTTTAAAACCAAAAATTAGCTTTGACAGGTGGGTGTGTACTTGCCACACCAAGAGACCCCTATGAAACTACCCCGCCAAGACAAATCTTGTTTGCACATGTCATAGCTCCTGCATTTATTCATGAAAACTCTAAACCAAAGCCAAATCATTTGGGTGCAGTTTCTCTCTAACAGTGAACTTGACCATTAATCAGTAAAACGACTTAATTAGCACTGTAAAACCATCCTAGCATGTGTTATAGCTTGTAAGGTACATGTCATATGTACTATTGAGAAGCATAGAGGGGATGTGGGATTGCTGGCACTAACATGCATGGTGGAGTTTGAATGCTGGCTTAGAGTCCTCTCTCAAAGGGGAGTTACTTACTGGAAAAGTACTACAGCTAATGTAGCAGAGATAAATGAATGAAGGAAGCTGGCTTGACTTTTATTTGGGACACATCCGAAGTGGTGAACATTGGACATATTCTTGCAGCGCTCTATACCTGATTTCCCACCCCAAAATATACATTATTCAAAAACTTGGTACACACAAAGATTTTCATGCATTTTTAAATAAGGAGTTAAAGTCTAAAATTCTGAGTAGAGTTTTAACTGCCCCTTTTTGAATCAGCTAATGTAGCACAATAATGTTCCCTCAACATCAAAGATGCCTAAAATATCTATTATTTATAATTATCGGGGAAACCTATTTTTGCCAGATCTGCAATGACTCAATGATGAGATAGTTGAACAATAAAGCAATAAGGTGCATTAAGTTCAGCCAGTGAACCAGCGATGCATCTACAAATTTTGGGATTGTTCCAACCACACTCAGATATCCTTATCTAATGAATATTTGAGATACTCAGTCTGTTGCTCTGCGGCTCGTCTTAGCATGCACTGTTGTTAAACCCCCACACCACCCAAGCCTCTAACTGTTTATGGGTAGAGCTAATAATAATATTAGTGTTGCTGTTATGTTGTTGATGGTAGTGTTGTATAAAATATCATTTGATGTGAGTTACCCCAAAGGAACAGAGCCAAATGATATCAAATGTGAATTGTTTGGCTGGATAAAAAAAAAGAAAAAAACAATAGTTAAACAATGATGTGGCATTACCTGTCTAAAGTTATGAACAGACCTGTAAGGGATGGATGTGAGATATATTGTGTAAGACACTGGTTCATGCTATGTATCCAACATGAGCAGTAAGTGGCTTTTAGTAGGACAAAAAATTTAAACATTTGGATAATATTGTCCTATCTTTCCATCGTTGGCCAGATCTTTCTCAAATAATCACCCATAAACCTGGGCTAATGCATTGCTCTCAGGAAGAATTTGCCAACTATATTTCCTCATAAATATAATTTTTTGAAAGGGGGAGGTGGTGCACTTCACCATTATTCATGCTCTCTGGAACACATTGGTATGACAAATAAACAGTATCCTTTCTAATGCTCAACATTTGGAAGGTGAAGGTGCATAATTGATTCTGTCATATTCCTTAAGGATGTAATTAACCATGTTGTAATAGAATGCATTTATCTTTCTCCTTTAGTCCCACTGTATACTACACACGCACACACTCACACAGAAACCATTCTCAGAGGTATGATTTAACAGTTCAGTTGTGATTAATTAAACATAACAAGGCAACAGCCGCCGTGGGATCAAACATGGTTGAAATCATTTGTCTGCCTGATTTAGCTTGCCTGGCTTGATCAAACAATATAATAGGGCCAAATTCCTGCCCATTAGGTTATCTATGTTGTCCGGAGACAATAAAAAACATGATCAAACTGTACACACCTTCATAATTATATTTGGAGACCATTTGATCCTGCAAAGCAAGTGCCTCAGATGTCTGACTGGCAATTTTCGTTGGTGAGAAATCAACCCTAATTGAAGTCAAAATCCCCACAAACCTGGTAGCAAACTCTATACAAATTCACCTGGACGACAAGGGAACATTGTATTTCTACCCCCCAACTTTCAATTATAGCTTGTCTACATTGCTGTACACTCGTCAACCTGAACTTGCCAAAAATGCATCAGGACCACTGCATTTGACATTACTAAACTTCGGTGAGAATGACAAGCTCAGGGAAAGCAGCAAGTCTAGTGTGGTTCAGCTGGCATGCCACTTAAAGCCCTGTCAGTGTGGGTAAAATTGCCATGGGACCAGTATGAAAGTTATGTGTACTACCGTTGTTGCTTCTATTCCCCACAAGCAGTTAACTTAACGTTGATAATGTTTTTCTTTGAGTGTGAGGTCAAGAATAGATGGCTGTACTTCCTTTAGTCTAAATTATTTTTAGTTTTATTAATATAAATATAATATAATATAATTTTAGTTTTCTGCCAGTAGTTAGAATTAGTTGCAGGATTCGCTGTTCTCCACAAAAGTAGGATAAACAACACCAGCTGAATCCTGCTGTTGCATCTGTACTTGTACATTGGTTTTCAATGTAATTCCATGTATTTTTGACTATGTGTATTTATTTATGGGTTGCACCTCTATATACGGTTATGTTGTTGCCATGGTTACTGATGCCACAGCCATGTTTGGGCAGTTGCAGTTGGTCGGTGTCGCCCTGGTTGATGCTTGGCAAAGTTGGTAGAGTGAATTCCTGTCCGGGGTTAACCTCAGCTATTTAAACTCAGTAGTAGCAGTATTATTCATCATGGAAAACAATTGCGAATTCCAAGATGCCCTGACCTCCAATATTTTTGTTAGTCATTCTCACTAAAATATTTTATTAACCTGGCATGAATATTGGCAACATAAAATAATGATAATCATCCCCATGGCAACATTTCCTAACTTAAATTAAATTATTTCCAACCCATGGCCCAATGTTTAGAATTTGAGATGTTTTTGAAATAGCATAATTTTGTCAACACTCCTATGGCAATATGTGTCGTTTTTAAGCTTAAATGTTGCTCTCCAAAATCAAGTAGGGTCATGAGCCCTGTTAATTTCTAATTACAGATCCTATATTTGACCTTCATCCAGACTTTTACTGAAATAAAATAAAGTTACATTTGCTGTGTTAAAGTAGAAATTCTAAATTGTACACGTTGCATTCTAACACAATGTTTAAATGAAGTTACATTATCTGTGTGAACGTTCTCTCATTGTTGAAGTTGTGTTGTGAGTCATAATACCAAAAAAAGATGCTTGTGGCCACGTGAAATAATTATTGATAGAGTATAATCACAGGTAATCCTTTGTGCAGCCTGTAAAAGGGTTACTGCACTATATTCTACAGCCCATGACTTATGGACTGCCATGGACAATGTTATGTGTAAGTGCATGTGACTATGTGTGTGCATGTATTGGGGGAAGGATGAGAAGAGAAGTTTGGTCAAAATGATCCTGGTCAAAATGAACCCGGTTAATTATTTTATCCTGATTTAATGTGATGCTTGGCAGGAGACTCCTAAGAGACAGAGAGGCTGTCAAACCTATAACAATTCTCCATTACATCAATGTTGCTCTTGGGCATTTAAAAATCTATAATAAAAAAATAACAAAGAATGTTTTAATTGCATTATTACCAGAACATGTACATCTGTACATGCTTGCAGAGCCATACAGCCTGTTTAGTGGCATAGTAGCCTATAATGTGAGATGTGCGCTCCACACTCCGGTAGCAAGAGCTTTTTCAAGTCACTCATCTGCAGATTGGGGTGGAAGTAGATTTAATTTCTTACCGGTACCGGAGTGCATGCATATGCATGCACATTTTATCCGCCTAATTAGCTAACAATAAGCCTTTTGGACGTGTTGATCTTTCATAATAACGTTATGTGTAAAACTTGTTAGCAAAAACAAAATCAGAATATTTTGATAACACTTTATCCAATTGTTTGGGAAACCTGACCAAGTTCTCGAAAACGTTTAAAGTTTGTACTCTTTTTTTACTACCGCATCAAATTAATTCCATCTCTGTCCCCATCGCGATTTAGTTTTTTTACCTAATGAGATAGTTAATGCTTTCAATAACCATTGTATTGCTTCCATCTATGTATTTGATTTCTTCATGATGGAGGACATTTGTTGGCTTATACTAAACCGTGGGTTTAAGGTTTAGTTACACTTCTGCTACACAATTCTTGGTTAAGGAAGTCCTTCTTACTTTACAAATTTTCGACATTAAGAAGATTTATTGTAAAGTGGGTTTCTTCTAAAGGAATAGATCTTGCTTTTCTCTGGCAAACAGGAAACAAATAGTCAACCTATGCTTGCGCTTGACTATGGTGATAAAATATACCAAATTGCATCTGATTCTACTCTGTCCTTTGATGATTCTGATTCTGCCCTTTGTTTTATTACATCAGACCATTATAATACTCCTCACTGCATCCTTTACCAGAAAGTTTGCTGTATCTCCCTAAAAGTGCTTGGATCCCTTCATTACTCTATTTTAGTATATAAAGCCTACTCCCAGATGCTTCCAGCATGCTTAACATCTCCGTTGACACCTAGATTATCTGGCTACAATACAAGTTTACAGATTTGGTTAGCGTTATATACAACTTTTGTAACTACTGAATTGGGTAGGCCAGTTCTCCCTTTTTATACAAAGCACCTCAAGTGTTGAATTGTATCCAATTGGAGTTTCATTTGGATGCCCTGTGTCAATTTAAAAGATTTGCGTTATTTTATATATTGATTTTTATACTGAGAAATGTGTTTGTTTTAATTGATCGAGATGGCTATTGTCTGTCTGTGTGTAAATTGTATATATTTTGATAATTGGGATTTTGGGAATCCCTGGGCACACTTGCAAGTGAGGCCTAGGTCTCAATGTGTCTTCCTAAATAAATCCTATTATTCATATTTTCTACAATTTGCGATTTTGTTTGCATGCATCTCTCATAACTGCATAAATATCATAGGATTGTTTGAACTCATATTGTTTCAGCTGGGTATTATGAATACTGTAACTCTTGATGAATGTTAATAACTAGCCGACCCCAACACGTCTTTATAGCCCAAAACCAGACAGGTAATTTGTGCCCAAGCAATATCCTATTCAACAAATGAATGAAAGCACACGAATTAGCAAGAGAGAGAAAGATTCGCCTATAATAGAAAGACTCCTTTTACCCCACATTTTAAAATGGGATGTCTTCATGAAAATTTTAAACTGTAGATCGTAAGAACTCTGAGACTGCTTAGACATAAAAGTAAATAAATAAAACAATTTAGCCAACATAATACAGCTTTTATGCCTTTCAGACATTTCTGTCTACTTATCAGATAAAATTAAGATTTAATTATCCCCCATCTCTGGCATATTTCAGATGTGGCCGACTTCATAACCTAGTCAGATTGAGTATTGATTTTGCAATATATCTGATAGATATTTTGAGGGTCGGAAGAAACTGACAGTATAAATCTTTAACTCTCTTACCCGGCTTTGTTTCATCACTGCTGATATTCTTCAGTTTCATAGACCTTGTTCCTGTGCATTTATAAAGAAATTACAAAGTAGGGTTTTCTTGCATTAATACAAGAACATGTGAATCTCTACATGTATAGAGTTGCTGGCTAGCAGAACCATTCAGCTTCATTAACAATACATTGCAGAGGATGTTTAGTGGCATAGTACAATGTTAGATGAGATGTGCACTTCACTTGTAAAATAAAACAAATAGTCAGGGACACTTCAGCAACTGGCAGCGTTTTTTTTTTCCATTAACTCATCTGAGGATTATCCTGATTACAATTATACCAATTATGGAATTTCTCCAAAAAGTCATCATAGTTTTTTTTCCTTTGCGAATAGTGTTCAGACATTGTCTATCTTTAATATGTATGTATGTATGTATGTATGTGCATATATACCTGTAGTGTATATACACATATACTGTATATGTGGGTGTGTACATCCGATCATGTGTAAACTGTATGTGTGTGTGTTCACTGTGTACTTCATCCAGTGTTGTGGAGGTGTCTGAGGCTGAGACTGTGCTCCAATGATGCCCAGGGGAGCTGACAGATAGCAGCCGACAGACGCGTGAAACCATGCTCCCTTCATCCCTGCAAAGGAACAGGAACACAATCATACAATGAGAGCGAGGCGGGAGACAGAATCTGGGGTTACACAAGATACAGGGACAGGCAGGATCCCCAGCAAACCCTCAGTGGCGGTAATAAAGGAGGAGGTCAGGGAATGCATTCCTAAGAACCGGACGAAACCAGACCTGACCAGTACTGGCCCTATTCATGCTTAACTTGACCAATTTCACGTTCAAGCGATGCCTTCTAATTGTAACCCTTGAGACCAGTTAAACCCGGCGAGACAGCTTCATATTTCATGGATGTTAAATGATTAACATTGACTATTCCCTTAATCAACCATGAGCTATGCCATTTACAGTACCGTACAGCTCTGCTGATTGATACTCTGTGGGGCTTTATGGAGTCCTACAGACAGCAAACAGCCTTTGAAATAGTTTGTTAAGGATATCACTTTTTTATTCCTTCTTAAACTATAGGTTGGTCCATCTCAACTTGTATGTATCAATCTGTATCCAGTTTTGTATTGTCCTGGACTGGGTAAGTGACATTTTTCTTAGTCGCTGTGCTTCACAGTCTTATTGCTTGCTGTGTGGGGTTGTATAAGCCATGTATCTGCATACTCACTTCGTGACGCATTTTGATGTTAAGAGCTTTAAAATATGTTTTATTGGTTGATTTTATGATTTGTTTGTTTGCACTATAAACGGGACATTATGAATTCTAGAAAAACAATATCTAAAGATAAAGGTGATTGTTATGGTTCATTTTAGGCCAGACACAAAGAGCTGGGCGAGTGTTCAAAGACATCCATTTAATTGCATACTTAAACTGTTTACACTTAAACTCAAAAAAGTAAACCAACAAAAGGAGAGACAAACCATAAACTGAGGGTCAGCAACTCAGGCATACACCAACAAAGGACCACACAAATAAACCAAACAGAGGAACTTAAATATGCACCCCGATCAGGGACAAGCATTTACAGGTGCCTCCAATTGGGGAGAATAAACCAGAAAGAGTCTGGTCCTGACTGTGGGACCCAGGCATATTGAGATGGCCAGAGGCCCCCAGCTAGGACCTGACAGTAAATAAATCTAAAGCAATGACATTTTAACCATTATATAATTTATTACTTTTTTTTTTTACAAAGATGCCGTTTCCTGCAGAGTTAGGGCACCCTATGCCCTAATATTTGGTATTGAAGTCTTTGGCTGAAATAACCTCTATAAGACGTTTCCTATAACTGTCTCTGACATTGAGTTTTGCCCACTGCTCCAGAATTTGTGTGATGTTTGAAGGGTTTCTTTAATGACCAGCCTGTTTCAAATCACCACACAGCATCTGAATAGGATTAAGATCGGGGCTTTGACTTGACCATACAAGAACTCCCCATTTCTTTATTTTGGAGCCATTCGTCAGCCACTGTTCGGAAAAGTGGAGAACATTTAAAACAACTGCCAAAGACCAGGACTTCTGGGACAATGTGCTTTGGACAGATGACTCCAAAGTAGAATTGTTTGGGCACAGTAACCGAAGACGTGTGGCGTGAACCAGTGACAGCATTCGAGCAGAAGAACATCATACCAACTGTGAAGCATTGGAGAGAAAATGTCATGGTTTGGGGCAGCTTTGCAGTAGCAGGGCCTGGCCAGCTCACTATTATGGAATCCACTTTGAATTTGTCATATTATCAGAGGGTGATTGACCATCTGTCCAGAAATTCCAGCTGAAGTGGATGACATTGACCCAAAACATTCCAGTAAATCCAGCAAGTAATAACTCAAAAGAAAAAAAATAGAGTTCTGGAATGGCCAAGTCAAAGCCCAGATCTTAACCTTATTGAGATGCTGTGGGGAGATTTGAAACGGGCTGTGTATGCAAGAGACCCCTCAAACATCACATAGCTGAAAAAATTCTGCAAAAAGGAGTCTGAAAAGTCTTATAGAGATTATTTTAGCCAAAGGTGGCAATACCAGCTATTAGGGCAGGGGTCTCAAACCGGTTCCGCGGAGGGCCGAGTGTCTGCAGGTTTTAGTTTTTTCCTGTAAATTGGTTCCAGGTTCAGACCTAAATAACCAGATGAGGGTAGACCTAAACAATTAGTGACATAATTAATCAATCAAGTACAAGGTGAGAGTGAAAACCTGCAGACACTCGGCCCTCCGTGGAACTGGTTTGAGACCCCTGTATTAGGGTATTTCTATGAATGTCTTTGCCTGAACTGCATATCAGGTAGAGTTTTTTAGACAGCTAAACACCTATTAGAAAACGCCCTTTTGTAATGTACTGTTGTTATCCTACTTCCTAAAAAGGACTCACTTCATCTTCACTTTAACGCATGCACAATCAACTTTTTAAAATGCGGTCAAATATATTATTATTCTTTTAACAAGAAATGCAATTAATTTATTTCATGTGCATCCCTAGCAGAACCTCTGCTTTTATGGCTGGTTGGAGACTGATGGTGTATCTTAGTATATGTACACCTCCCCCTGTTTCCCCGCCCATTTCTGGTGGTTTCTGACGGTAACAAGCATCATCAATTGATTTTTAGTTCTGCAAGCACAAGTATATCAAGGTATAAATGCATGTTGGGCAACCATTATTGCAGTTTACTGTCAAAGGAACAGTAGGGTACAGCAAGGACACGAGTCATGCACAGGTTGAGAAAACATGAATTATTTATAGTGTGCAAACTGTTCTGTGCTTTTGTAAGTAGGATGTTTTGAGTATCCCAAAAGCCCAAAGAAAATTATTCATGTATAATATATAACATTTAGCAGATGCTTTCATCCCAAGCTGCTTATAGTCATGCATACACACATTTCATGGTGGACTCGGGAATCAAACACTCAATGATGCATTATCAAATGCGATACAAAGGCCTCTACATCATACATTCAGATTATGAAAACTGTTCCACATTGACATCACTTATAAACCTGCAACCCCAATTATTGTCTACTTACCCAGAGAGTCAAATCACATTGATTTGGATAGTTTAGGAAGTATTTCTCTGTATTTCTTGGGCATTTATCATCCCCAGAGTCCAACAATGTTTAAAAATAACAAATGGGTTTCTTCATTGCCCAGTATAAGAGCATATAATTGGACTGGGGAAGCATTCAATGTCATTCAGAACCATTAAAATTCATCCTCTTTGATTTTGAGTATTTAAGAGGAATATGTCTCCTTTTTCCCAATGGACTAATTTTGCTTTCAAGCATTGTTCTTACTACCATTATTAGGTAAATAATGAAAGGCAATGTTGCCTTTCAGTGGCAAAACATAACTTTTAAAGCAATACATATACATTTTACATAATATTATTTTGTGAGCAAAGCAAGTATTTATAAACAGCTAAGCATTTGTATCCATGCTTGGTTCTTTCACAGTACCTCAACAATGTTATGATAGCGAAAGTTATTTCCCAAGTTGAAACCTTCTTAGTTTGTATAGCAGTGTGGTATGTTTCCATTCAATTAAGTTTATAGCAGTCCAACAAAATAATGCTGTACACATTACAGGCACCACTTTTCATGTAAGAGCACCACAACATGATGACGACAGATGGACTCATAGGCTAGAAAGAAGAGTGTTACTTAAATTGTTTGATTGTGATTGAGATTGAGAAGTCAATATATTTGCAATCATGTGCTATCATAAAACAGACCACAGGTGCAATGTTTATTTCAGTGGGATATCTGAAATATTTTATAAACAGCAATGGCAGAACTTGATACAACAGATACATTCACACATTCAATGTGCCAGTCAAATCTCCAGGGTACATGTGTTACTCCAGATTAAGCTGACATGTTTTATGAGATATGATCCATTAACATCCTTTTTTATCTTCCTTTAATCTGCACAGGTGGAGCACTTTGAATAGTTGATCTAATTATCCGGTTAATCTCTTTATCCAGTGTAAAATCAACTCAGCCAATGTGTTTACCTGCAGGGGTGACCCATATTTCCAAACCATTCATGGGATGATACAGAAGGCCACATTACATTTTATCTCATTCAATTTGCCCTTAAATTTGTGTCCAATACTAAGTGTAATATTATATAGTTATTTATATTTGTATTTCTGGATGTCTATATATGAACAGGATTTCTATAACATCAAGGTCCAATACAACATGTAGTATACGTAGTAGTAGCATATAGTATAGAATATCTGTATATAAGCTACCATTCAAGGTTTGGGGTCATGACAGAAATGTCATTGTTTCCTTTAAAACACACTTTTGAATAGGAAATATAGCAAAATGAATAGGAAATACTGTATAGTCATTGAAAAGGTTCGATTTTATTGGTTTAGTGCTGACCTTCGACATTTTAATTGTCAATTTGTTAAGGTAGAACAGATTTCAACCCATTCTTCTTGAATCACCTCCCACAAATTGGATTGGCTTGATGGGCACTTCCGATGTACCATACATTCAAGCTGCTTTCACAACATCTCAAAAAGAAATGTTTTAAGATACTGTGACTGTGCTAGACCAACTAACTGCTTATTCCCTAAATAGTTATTTCATAGTTTGGAGCTGTGCTTTGGATCATTGTCCTGTTGTAGGACAAAAGAATTACTACAATATTTGGGCCTCTTTATGCCTAAATAGATATTCCATTAAAAAAGTAACAGTTTCCAGCTACAATGATCATTTACAACATTATTAATGTCTGCACTGCATTTCTGCTTACTTTGATGTTATGTTAATGGTCAAGACACGTGCTTTTCTTTATAAAACAAGGAAAGTACAGTATATTGCATGAATCATATTAACTCAATGCAATACCATATGTCACTCATTGTGTATGTTTGCAACTGAATTAAAGTTGTCTTTCAGCATTCATGCATTTTTTGTTATTTGTTGTCTTTCAGCATTCCGAAACTCTCAGAAGGGCAGAGAGAGCTGAGAATTAATCAAGAAAGGCTGTTCTTCGCTCACCTTTACGCCATTTTAATTTCAAGAATATTAAGTGGATTGACAACATAGAATTTTCAAGTGATCTGGGGAATAATAAAACTATTCTCTAACCATGAACTCACAATTTAAGGCAATTGGATCCAGCTACCCTGGCCTCTATTTTAAATGGCTAATGATGGGAGTCAAAAATCTAAAATGTCCATAATTGAGACCGGACGGCTAATGTAGCATATCCAATAGTGAAATGTCACAATGCCCCACTCTCCAGCAGCTCTATTTAACCAAACAGATAAAGACTCAATGTTGAACCAACCAATAAAGAACTTCAGACTGGAAAAAGATCAGTGCAGGAACAAGACAGCTAGCTCATTTTTGCTTAACAGACATTTCATCAACATACTCTGAAGTGCTTTTTTCTCGCAGAATTTCCTTAAGATTACGATGTAGACTATTTCACAAATATTTGCATAATACTTTTCAGTTTAATGACCCAAGGTGTGAAATTTGGGCAATATAGCAACTAGGCCAAGGACTGTTACCTATTATAATAGGAAGAAGTACAGCCGTGGCCAAACGTTTTGGGAATGACTCAAGTATCGGTTTACGCAAATGTTGTTGATGTTACTGCGGTATACTGAAGTATAATTACAAGCATTTCACAAGTGTCAAAGGCTATTATTGACAATTACATTAGGTACATGCAAAGAGTCAACATTTGTAGTGTTGACCCTTCTTCTTTAAGACCTCTGCAATTTGCCCTGGCGTGCTGTTAATTAACTTCTGGGCCACATGCTGACGGACAGCTGCCCATTCATACATAATCAATGCTTTGAGTTTGTCAGAATATGTGAGATTTTGATTGTCCACACTACAATTGAGGATTGACCACGTTCTCAATGGGATAAATATCCAGGGAGGTTCCAGGCCATGGACCCAAAATGTAGATGTTTTGTTCCCCGAGCCACTTGGTCACTTCACATCATGCTGGAAAGGCATTGTTCAACACCAAGCTGTTCTTGGATGGTTGGGAGAAGTTGCTCTCTGAGGATAATTTAGTGAGACCACTCCCTTGGTTGAGAAGCAAACCCACACATGAATGGTCTCAGGATCCTTTACTGATTGCATGATACAGGACTGATGATAGCGCTCACCTTTTCTTCTCTGGATACAAGTTTTTCTGGATGCCCCAAACAATTTAAAAATTGCTTTACCCTAGTCCTCAGCAGTCCAATCCCGGTACCTTTTTCCGAATAGCAGTCTGTCCCTGATGTTTTCCAGAAGAGAAGTAGCTTCTTTGCTGCTCTTCTTGACCCCTGGCTATCCTCAAAAGTCTTCGCCTCACAGGGCATACAGATGCACTCACACCTGCCAGCTGCAATTCCTGTGCAAGCTCTGCACTGGTGGTGCTCGGATTCCGCAGATGAATCAACTAGGAGATGGTCCTGGCGCTTGCTGGACTTTCTTGGGCACACTGAAGCCTTCTTCACAACAATTAAACCACTCTGTTTAAACAAGTCCTTAATGATCTGATAAATGGTAGATTTAGCTGCGATCAGCATGACAGAGTGTTCTCCAGCCTTGTTCTTATCAACACTCTCACCTGTGTTAACCAGAGAATCACTGACAGCTGGTCTTTTTGTGGCAGGGCTGAAATGCAGTGGACATTTTTTTGGGGGGATTAAGTGCATTTTCATGGCAAAGAGAGACTTTGCAATTATTTGCAATTCATCCAATCACTCCTCATGACATTCTGGAATATATGCAAATTGCCATAATAAAAATGGAAGCAGATTACTTTGTGAAAGAAATTTTTTCAAAACTTTTGGTCATGGCTGTATACACAATGACACAAACCACACCAATATATTTCTCCTATTATAATACCTGTTGTATATGGTCTGATATCCCACAGCTTTAGAATAGTTTGCATTAAATAAACATTGTAGTTTAATGTAAACTTTATATAATTAAATATTTTATAAATGTTCTGACTTGTGAACAAGCTACTGCAACAGATTTGAAGAAACACAATTTTGTGGTAGAAATACAAAATATATTTCCTTAAGAAATAGAGAAACCCCTAGTCTTCAAAGGTATGGTTGAACTTTGCAGATGAATCATATGTTTGTAATTAGACAGTCTGGGCTGGATATGTGCACAACCTGTAAGTAGAATCACTATCATACTCCTTCCCAGCTGAAAATTCAGTGTTTTTGATGACTTGAGTCAAAAATAAATATTTTGCACCAATTTTACAACCACAAAAACAATCACAGATTGCGTCCTTAATGCACTGACCATCATCTTTGCCCGGGCCATGTCATTTGGCTTGCCAATGGAGGAAGTGAAGGCAATACTTTCTCAGACAGAACACAGACTACGGATGACTCAACAGTAGACACAGAAAATCATCACTTAGCTAATTCCCTTCTCTCTACTCCACATTTCACTTTATTTTGTTGGAACTACTGGCTGTTCAGATGTAGAGGCCATGTTAATTTTACTCATTTAGCATTCGCCTTGGAAATCACATGGAGACAGGTTATTGTTGGTATTTGACATATTGTGCCCCCATAATGAGAAAAGCAATTAGAGGTTAAAATTAATTGCGAAGAAAAAATTCACCCCGTTAGGAACCCCCTCCCCTCCTTACCCATGGATAATTTGAATGACTGAGTACATGGTGCAGTGGAACATTCTCCCACCTGGGGGCGCTCTTGCACATGTATTCCCACTAAAGGGAGAGTCATTGTGATTGATGTGCTGGGCCTTGGACCTCTCCCAACTGCTCACATTGATAATTGCTTCCATCCTTCTCTTAGAAATAAGTAGCCTTTCCTTATATGTTCCCATCCATAGCCGGTCCTTTCAACGGGACAGTAAACCGACGTTCTGTCTGGTGCAGAGTGAACTAATGTTCTGTGCTCTTTCTCCCTTAAATAGGGGACCTAATGAGCGATTAATATTGGACCTAGGCAAATATGCTATTTTCAGTCCTCCACCATTTGGGATTTCGAGGTCTGAGGAAAAGAGCAAGCACCACGGGTGGTGTAAATCACTACTGCACCAGGGGTAGTCAACAAGCACTCGGCTTGATTTAAAGATGACAGTTTTACTGTTCAGCACTCCTTCACCACATCAGACAAACACACACACACATACACTTTGGGGTCTGCCAGGGCCTAAGCTAAATGCAGCTGAATACATTCTGCTGCAAAAAACATGGAGGAATCAAATTAGGTGAGCGTGGATGAAGGTGGATATGTGTGGGGTTGGTGGACATGCTTGTCTTAAGAACCAGGGGTAAGACAACAGAGCATGAGGACCGATTCCCCTTTACTAGAGAGGGTAACACAGCAGTGCAGGAAGACTCGCTCTTCTTCACGGAAGAGGGTAAAACAGCAGAGCAGAATGACTTGCTCCTATTCAGTAGAGGGGGTAAGACAGCAGTGACGGCACAGAGCCAAAGCAACCCGGTACTGAGACACATCCCTGCAGTATCCCACTCCCTCGACTGCTGGTTACTGGTCTGCAATTATCTGACCTATCATTTTATATTTACTGAGCTGTGTGTTTGTGTGTGTGAGAGAGACAGAGAGTGATTTTCTTTTATGGGAATTTATGGAGTTTTCAGAATCTTTGTTCTAAGCCCCTTAAATTATTATGTGAGTTGAATCATTTTTGATTGCCTGCCTGCCTCACAAAAATGCTTTTTATTCTTTGTATTTTATGTTCTTTCCTAAAACATTGCGTGCCATGTCATGAGCTCCTAACTTAACAACTTTTATTAAACGTCTCCTATAGAAGAAAAAATATGAGAATCAGAATGATACTTTTCCATCTGTAACCTTCAAACACTTCAAATCGTTTCATCCATATTTCTTGAATTCTGTTATGTGACAACAATTTGACAACCTGCTCTTTTCTGAGGCAGCCCTATGATTTCTTACTAAAACAAAAACCTTCTATTGCATAATCTACATTTCCTTTGTGTTAGATCCAAGCTAGGTTTCTCTATTTGTAACATTAAATTCCTGTAATGTAATCAATATCATAAATTCTCTGATGTTTCAGATGTTAGCCCTCATTTGAAACATTACCACTATGAGATAAGTAACATCCATACGTTTGAATTGAGAGTTTCAGACCCCACAAACATGAAAAAAAAAATTACCAAAGCATCTGAGTTACACACTGGTCCAGAGAAAACTAAGGGAACGTGTACTCATCACACTATCCTGACAGCTTCTAGTGGCAGGACAATGCCAAGTCTCATGTGGCCAGAGTGTTTAGGCTGGTCCTGGATGATAAAGGCATTGATGCCATTGACTGGCCCCCACGTTCCCTAGAACTGAATCCAATTGAAGACCCCTGGGACATATGGTAGCGCTAGCCCCGAAGTGCTCCCTTATTGTTTTTAGCAGAGTATGAGAAGTAACAATGTGTAAATAAACACGTGTGTACGTGTGTTTGTCTGGGTGCATCTTAAAGAGGGGCCACATGGTTAGCAGGTCCAGAAAAGGCATAGAGAGAGGGATCAACTGCTTTCATCCAAAAGACAGAATGTCATGGATCAGAAGCACTTCTTCCCAAACAATGGAGGGTGGCAACAAGGCTCTGTGTAACGGAAGACAGGGACACACAGGCCACTGTTTGCTGCTGTGGAAGTACAGCAGAGGGATACAAAGAAATGAAGGGTATGGAAAGAAAATGTGTGTGAGGCCCTCTTCAGTGACAGCCACCCACAGTACAGCTCATATCTGAGAGCAGAGGCCTGAATGGGTATGTGTGTGTCAGTGTCACTTACGATTTAATGGCCTCCATAATGTGTAACCTACATGGGTTTAAATATCACTTTACTAACTTCTTTCGGATCGCTTAAGCCTTAGCTGATGTTCCATTTAGATCAATCAATCAATCACATGTATTCATAAAGCCCAATTACAACAAAAGGCTTTTACTGTCCTGTTGTTGGGTTGTGGAGGAACCAAATGTAGAAATTATAGGACGTGTACGTGGATTTATTGAAAAACAAACAACATGATATACGTACTTGCAAAAACAAATAAACAAAAGGTGCTGGACAAAACAGCGGTGGATAAAACAGAAAACATCAACGTGACCTGTACTTACATGCAACATACACACATACAAACAATGAACGACACCAACGGACTAAACTAAGGCACATATACAGTGGAGGATTTTTTTTTTTTATCCCCTGCTGATTTTGTACGTTTAACCTACCATTAAAAATACAGACTGATCATTTCTTTGTCAGTGGGCAAATGTACAAAATCAGCAGATGATCCAATAATTGTTTCCTCCACTGTATACGCACACCATCAAACAGAGTGAAAACAGGTGTGAGTGATTATGGCAGAGAATGAGACCCAGGTGCATTAACGGAACAACATAAAACGCTAGCTCAAAACTGTATAGAACATTACATTTACAAAACACCCAGCCTGAAATCGCAAGCAGCAACAGTGTTGAAGCCCAGTGGCTAGGAAAAACTCTCCAAAAAGGCCGACATTTAGGATGAAACCTAGAGAGGAACCATGCTTGGAGGGGTGACTATTCTGCCCAACACAATCATCTTAAACCTTGTGGCAGAAACAGGCTTAGATCTGTCTTCAATTATCGCGAGGACGCAAGTTAAAGAGTGTTTGAAAAGTGTGCAGCTGTCAACCTTTTCACTGATGTTTGTAATGAAGCAGTCAGAGAGTCGGGATAGGCGTTGATAGTTTAAATGGAGAAAGGACACTGACCACTGTGTACATCTGAGTGTAATAGTGGTCCACCCATGCCGTCTGTCTGTGTCCGAGGTTCCTTTGGGCTGCAGATTAATAGTTTTACTCATCAACTGAAAAACATCAGGATTCATTTGAACAAAAATTACTGATGGAACATGTTGGCCACTGAGGCAATGAAGTCATTCAAAGTTGTCAAATTGGATTCTGTCAAACGCATGCACTCTTGCACACTCATGGGTACGCACACAGAAATGTGCCCACGCACACACACTGAGCTGTGTGAGCATAAGCCTCGCAAGTAAATGACAGCAAGCAAAGTCGTCGTTTTCATCCGCCTCTGGCTAAATTGTGTTTCCTAGACAGGCATTGAGCCTTCTCACAGGTCAGCTTGAGTAATAGTATACTCCATGGCCTCTTGCTTCTCCACCGGAGCAGGTTGGAATCCAGTCCTGCCCACACACTCTCCCCACAGACGGGGCTGTTTTCCCAGCGATTAAGCCGGCTTTGCAGGAGGAAGGAACTAATCAGGTTCTATTTGTCGCGCATTGTATGTCACGCTGCATGGTGGAACCCGACCCCACTGCTTGACACACGGGGAACAGGCTAAAGCCCAGAGCGCAGTGCCGAGTGGAGCTCAGCCACACGCTGGCCAGACGCAACCGGACACCCACCAACCCTCCTGTCTGGTTGCCCGGCTACCCGGCATCGTTCGCGGCCCTGGAGGCCGCTCTCTGTCCTGTGCTTTGTTCCTCCTGGTGGAGCGTTCTGATTGGCTGGCCGTTGTGTGGGAAATGTATCCTTGTTTTTCCTCATCAGCGCAGGACCCGATTTGACTAATTTTGTTTTTTCTCCTGTCGGGTGGCGGCGCGTGGTGAGTGGAGAAGAGAGGCAGCTGGAAGGGAGGGGAGGGCCAGTCTGGGACCGCATGCTTCGCATGGGGCACACACACACAGCCATCGTCACCCAGTCCCCTGTGATACGAGGACATTCACATCTTCTTCCCCATGTTCTATTATTGATGTTTCTGCCAGATGGGCCTGCATGTGCTCAGTCAATCTCCTCATCATCTCCTCCTGGTCACCAGGTCGCCTGCTGTTTACTCAAGTGGTTCAGATGTGGACAAAAACAAATACACATAAATCTCTCCTTCAACCACACAGTCACATAGCTGGAAGGGTGACCAGAACCTGCAGTGAACATTACAGAACACCCAGGATTGGATGGGCCTGTAGGAAAATCTTCACCGGTCTTCATATAAAATAATGAGTGCATCTCGGCGTGGCAGCGGTGCAATGTCCGCGGTGGCTGTTTCTGGGCACCAGGGCGCTGCTGGAGAGACAGGACAACGCCCTGAGAGTCTCTGTTCCACTGCCTCCACGCCCATCATCATTAGCTGGTCATCAAAACTGTGAGCTGCTAAATAACTGTGCATTTTTTGGGAATACCAGACGCCCTGTATAATACCATAGACCCAGTATAAAACAGTTTTTACTCTAAGGCAAAGGCATGTTGGGTTGGTGGTTAGTTCTCACCTTAATCCTGACAGCTTTTCTCAGTGATTTACGACCCCAAGGTGAAACAAGTTCTCCAGTCGACCTTCTTGCCATCTGAAGTCCAATTTTAATGAAACAAATGTATTATTTAACAGACTAAGCCAGACCCAACTTACAGGGAACGCAAATGGTATGATCCAGAAAGAACGGATGCCTTCGTTATTTTATTTTAAAACCTCAGCTCAGTGCCAAATATAATACTATCAAGGACTGTTCCCAGTAATGTGGGGGGATGAGGACGGCAGGTCCTTTACGCTTTATCTTCAGAATCAAAGTGAATGTGTCTCAGCCCGATGCGCTCCCAGAGATCACATCACACATGTGTGTGATGCAGGGATGCTGATTAAATCCTAATTGGCAGTTATTACAATATGGAAACAATAGGGACAAGCGGGATGGAGCAAAAGAGAGGGAGACGTGGATAGGGAGAAGGAAAGAGCGGCTTAATTACAACCGTTACAATGCGCTGTTGATACATCTTTCCATTTCCATTGATACTGACATCATAGGTTAAGTATAAGAATAATAAATGCTTGTAACGTTTTTTCCCGCATCACTTCTGGAAACCATAGTAAGAGATTTAATCCCAAGTGTTTTTCTCTCTTTGTTTTCACACGTATATATTTTCAAGCATTCCCTTAGTCCAGCCCCTGTGGTGTTTTTCAACCGCCCAAGCCTTTTTAAAATACATGCACTTACTGATCACATAGGAAAGTATAGGATGAGGTTGAATGTTCCAAATCTAAAAATGTCACATCACAAACGGATACTGTACTCTCCTGCACTTAAAAGATCCACAGTCTCCAAAAATATTGCCACATAGTGAATACAAAAACAACTTTCTTAACCGGAGAACTGATTAGGTTTCTTTGGTTTAGATGTGGATAGACTTGGAAAAAGATTTGGCTGTCAGTTCCAAATGTGCTTTAAGTTTATGATAGTGTTTTTCTTTTTTGCCTGGGCCATCTTCTGGAGTGTGAGACGTTTTTCCTTGCTACAAATCCCATCAATCACATAAGCAGCATTCCTCTGAGAACAATGACACCATGAATTTACGAGTGCAAAGTGTGTGTTTGCATGTGCGAGATGAGGTTGAGAGCATGTCATTCATTGGTACAGTATACAGCGACCACTTAGACTGGGGGTCGGTAAATGAGTTGGTCATTTAAATCAATGTATGCACCTTCACGCACACACACAAACTTTAATGGTCACTGTTTGCACTTTGATGGTCACTTTTCGCTTTGTGGAATGGTCCACACCTTGTTAATCCTCCTCATATGTGAAATACTTAGACAGCTCTGCCAGACAAACACACACACAAACACATTATAAAATTTCATGATTTTACCATGTGGCGAGTGTTTCAGTTTACAGAATACATACAGCATGATGGAGGGAAATTAAAGGTTTTCTATGAGTAATAGTTCACCTTTAACTCTGCAGCGGTCTTTGGAATGTGTATGTGTGTGTGCCATTTGGCTGTGAGTATGTGACACAAAAAAACTGAAAGGAAACCCAGTCACTGTGGCCACATGGAATTGAATGGTGGGTGATCGTGTCACTGATGCTCAGAGCAAAACTGTCTAAGATAACTTCCAGATATCAATCTAAAAACTTTTTTCTTTTGTAACCATACAAGGTGTCAGATAATACTTTATTATTTTATTTCACCATTCTTTGTATTTGCTTTTGTCAGTGACAGAAGTACACTGCTTTGTTAGATATAAAAAATGTCTTAACCCAGGTGTCTTAAAATAGAATGTATTTCAAAATAGGCTATATATATTCATTTTATTCATTACAGTACACACAGGACTTTGCATAGAAAAAAGGTAATATTTACCAGCTAATGTTTACCTCTAAGAAGATACTGATTATAATCTGATTATTATCATTCTCTCAAGCAACAAGGGAAAAACCTCCAAGGATCCATGTAATCAAAACACTACCATAAAAGATCCTGTTTCTTTGTTGTGGATGATGAACATTAAACCCAGAACACTAAAGAGAATTATCTTAACCTAAGACATTCCTGAGAACAGGGATCTTTAAACCAAAACAATTCACCTACATTTGCTGTTATATATGTTCATTTCATTAACATGAAATTCAACACCATGTGTGCCTTACTGGCTGAATGTATGTTTCCACTAAGTTTTCAAGGACATGGAGGACTAATGAGAGAGGAATGTTCATCTAGATAGGTTGTAGGGTTGTCGGATTAGTCCTCAACAGAGATTGTAGGTAGTTGTAGGACTGTTAATCTACAGAGGTTATAAAGAAATGGAAGACTGTTCTTCTGCAGAGTTTGTCGGGAGTTGTAGGACTGTTCCTTAACAGAGGTTGTAGGGAGATTTAGGACTGTTCCGCTATAGAGGTTGTAGATATATGTAGGACTGATCATCTGCAGAGGTTGTAGAGAGATGGAGGACTGTTCTACTACAAGTCATCCACCTCCTTATAAAGAAGTTAAAAAATATGTAATATAATAATAGAGAAGAGAAAAGGTACAATTCCAAGGAAATTGTAAAGTGTAGTTGCATTCCTGCATAAAAAATACTGAAATCAATCAAAACCATTATGGCGCCATGGCAACTGAAATCTGAATATGAGGGACAACATGGGAGAGGCAGTCAACATGGGCATACATTTAATCCAACAAAACAAGACATCCTTTTACTTGTATACTAAACTGTTTACACTTAATCTCAACTAAGTAACACAACAAACCGAGAGACAAGCCATAAACTGAGTGTCAGCAACTCAGGCATACACAAAAAAATACTTAAATATGCTCCCCAATTAAGGACAACCGTTCATATGTTCCCCCAATTGGGGAGAATAAACCAGTCAGGTCCTGACTGTAAGCCCCAATAACATAGAGAAGGCCAGAGGGCCCCAGCCAAGACCCAACAAATTCAAACACGCTGGCCCAGTTAACAATCAGCTTTCCCCAGTTAAAAACATGGATTGGTATTTGTAGGCTGGACAATAGAATGCAGAAAAACAGCCAAAGAATGCCAGGTGAACTGTTAACGCTAGCGCAAGGCCATAGGCCATTTAAACCGGCTCTTCACTTTTCTTGGCTGGCTTCTCTTACCCAGTCCTGCAAAAAAGATCAGACAAAATGTTGATAATTTTGGTGATTCAAAAGAGTTCAAGTTTTCATAGGCAATCAAATTACTAAAATAAACCAATCAAATGTTGCTGATTGTAGGGGTTCTAATAACGAACATTTAGAAATCTCTTGACAGTTCCTGGCAGTATTAATCGGCTAAGACATCTGTGTGAGATGACACATGGAATTACTCATTGCCCATACAAATAGACTACATATGCTGATAACTAATTAGGGAGAGATGGTGTACAGAGAGGTGTGTGAGCTGGAGAGGGATATAGAGATGTTAGGAATAGAGAAAGATGTGACCCCGTCATCTAAAATGCATCTAAAAGCTCTCCAACACAACAGGAGGTCCCTGCCGACAGAATTAAGTCTAATAAAGACACATTTGCAGGGTAGAGCTCCTTAATAAAATGTACATTATTATGATGAGCTACACATCTGTACTTGCTTAACATAAATTACAATACTTTGTAACTGGAGCCTTTCTGTAAAAATTAAGATTCCATCACAATTACCTGAAGTCAATCAAATTTATTTTTCTTTCTGAAGAGTACGATTAAGAGTCTTACAGTTGTTTACAACCTACCGACTGTGAATAAAAGTGGCTAAAGTCAGTCAGCATTTGTCTGTGTGAAGGCGAGGCAGGCTGGGTCGGGCATAGTTGGCGTCCCTCCTATCCAAACCTGATGTGAGTGAATAATAGCATATGGCTGGAAGCGGTCCTGTTGCCTGGCTCTGAATGCAGAAGTGCTTTAGTTACATAAAGGACTCACCATTCTGACCTGGTGATTGCTGGGCTGGAACAGGACCGGGTCCAGGTTGAAGGACATTGTGTGTCTGTGTGTGTGTATGCCAGGCTTTATGGAACCAGATCTCCAAATTGCATTACACCAGAGAAAAAGGCAGATCAGCCTGTCTGCTGGCTGGCTGCAGTAGGGGTTTAGCAAACCAGTCTGTTTGGCATAGTATTGCTTTCTGGAGATGCCTTTTTCCATATTTACCAAGTGCAATCACAGAATATTGATCAGTCTGGGAGCAGTAGGTTGGGCAGAATGGAGTCTGCACATGCACGCACGCAAACGTGCACATGGAAAAACACACTCTCACCCCAAAAGTGTCTGAAGGATACATGTTTGGCCTTGTTCAACCTGTGTCTCAGCCTTCCTAGATCAACACAACCCATCCTCAAGAGACATGGTCCACTGAGCTGTCAAGCAGCTGAAGGGCCAGGGGTGAGAGTTCAGGGGAGAGCAGTGTTCCTGGCAGCTGAGGCTGCCTGTTGACTGGCAGACTACCACCCCTCCACATGGCTACGGCTGAACAGTAAAGCTGGGTTCCAGCTGGACCTCTGGGAGGGGAAGAGGTCAAGGACCGCATTATGTCTGGTTTCATTGGATATCAATGTAATTGCAGAGTTGTTGGCACTCTCTTTCTAGTTCTAGTCATTCTCTTTGTTTTATTTTTTATGACAGGAGGGATGTTCGGGAGAAATGCACATAAAAGACAGCACACACGTGAACGAATACGTGTGATCCATGTTCACTCGCACGTAAAAAAACAGAAAGCCTTGCGCAAGAATGCAACTGGCGAATGATGATTTACCGTTGTCAAAGACAACAAGGTTTTTGTATTTCAGAACAATGACAAAATGCAAATTGAGAAATGTTGCCTTCTGATTTCACCAATGACATCTCCCTAAACGAACAATTATTGCAAATAGACCAAGCCTTGGACGTCTGATCTGAAATAATAGCCAATGTCTGTTATGCATCTCACAGTGCATGGCCATGCATTTTTAATGACTGTTCCAGGAATATTCATATCATGGCTGTCTCTGTGAGGAATCTCAGTGTTAGCCCAAGACAGGGGCTATGATGAGTAAACATTCAATGTATTATTATTATCATATTGACTCACCCTAACCTAATTATGGACAATTCTATAAGCTTTGGTTTCTTTGAAAAACCAAGAAAAAATTTATTATAATGAGTGTCTGTCATGTTTCTGGAGTGCATTTCTGGAGTGCTAGACACGCTGTGGCTTTGCATTTGATGTCAGATTGACACACTAGGGGTTTTAATACAGTTGTTCATTTTCTTAATGAAAAATATGGAATGTCTTGACAGCACATGTATAGACGTACACCATTATTTTAAAGCATTTCATGCTTCTATTATCACATTTTTATGTAAGACGGAGATCTAATCTATTGTAGGTCATAATGTGATACATCATTTGCATGATTTAACGTCCATGTTACATAGAGAATGACTGTTCCCAACAGAATCCTGTCTTGAATTCATGGATTGGACAACTGAAAGACAGATAACCCTGGGTGCCTTGTCATCTCGATTCAGCAATAGCAATCTCGATTCCATTTCATAATATTGCGACACTAAATTATCTTAACTGATAGACGCTGAAGGATTGGGAAAAGAAGGATTATATTTCATTCCAGATACTTGAGATAAGATGATTTCTCCTTCTTAGGGCATTTGTCAGTAAGACTGGACATTACATTTTACATTTTCATATTTCAGATTGTATTGGTTTGTGTGGCAACAGCAAACAGCAGCAACAACAGCAGTAACACAACAATGCTTACTCAACGGAGAAAAAAAACATTTCAACTTGACTGCATAGATTTCCCCTATATACCATTCATGTATTTTTCATATGAATCAGTCAAATTTAGCAGTTGTCACAAAGTGCTTTTTCATAAACCAGTATGATCAACTAATGTGATAGTGTAGATAAAACACAAACACCACTTTTGGTATTCAACCATGTGTGGATCTTTATGGACCTCATTGAAAATAAAGAGGTTGGCGACGGACGTATTTAGGATCACAAATAAGCTTAACAGTCGAAAGAGCCTGCAGTGCATTTCAGGTAAAGGCAATGAATCAGTATTTTAGTCTATTGGCATATTCACAAACTGTTATGGCAGAAGTGCACTTTGCAAAACAGACATAATACAGACACCACTGTCTTTTCATTGATGCATCTATTTTAGATTAGTTTACTTAAATCAAAACCTTGTGCAAAACATGACATTTACAGCAATATATATGTGCTGTGTAACTAAACGAACAAACACAGTGTTCAATTAATCATGAGCAAAGAGACAAAAAGAAAGAACTCTAAAGAACCATAATATTTGCCTGGCTCTGCATGAATCTGTCTGCATCATTTTATTCACACTTTAAAAGATGAGGACTATCACGCCAAAACAAAAGAAGTCTGCGAGTTCCATTGCAACCCAACAAACTGTTCTCATAACATTAAAAATAAAAAAGCAACACCATTTAATACAAATGTACGAATGTATTTTATCAGGTCCTGTGATCTTTCGTAGCAACACTCCCCGTGGAGCAGAAATATGTTTAAGCTAAATAACGTCTTTTATGTTGCTTCAGTATAACACCATTCCATCTGCAGATGGTCAGGTAATCTGTACTTACATCTGCATCTGGTTAAGACTCTGGTTTGATGTGGGAAAAGTAAACATCAGATATGGCAACCACCATATGCAGAGAGAGAAATCTCCAAACACACTGCCCCTTGTGGCACTATAGAAATTAAAACAACACTTTACATTCACTTCTCACTAGGGATGGTCTGTTTCCTCATGTTCATTTATGTGAAACGGAAGCTTGGGACAAGGTCATATGGGGGGGGCATGGGTATGGAAAGAAAGAAGGTGTCATGTCAATAAATATAAGCGGGACATGGAGGGAGCAAAAACGAAAGAGAGAGAAGTGGGTGAGGAGGAGAGGGCGAAGGTGTCAGATAAATTGATGGAGATGATTGAGTCAAGCCACATGGACAGCAGTTTGAAAAATTCTCACCAAAGGGCCGAGTGTCGAAGCAGATGTGTAACAGACGAGACGGGTGACTGAATCACAAGAGCCAGGGGAACTGGAGGGAGAAACTGAAGAGAAAGAAAGATAAGGAGAGAAAGAAAGAGAGAGGAATGAGACAACAGATT